>CANNZV010006285.1:0-19048 GCA_947561585.1 Caprella mutica
GAACACAAGGAGCGTAGCATTCGAACACTGGATCTATTTTTAAGCACCTTAGTAGAAAAAAGTAAAGGCAAATTACCCGACAACTTCGTGGTAATGCTCCCTAAAGTGACCATACCCGAACAGGTGGAAAGTCTTGTGGCCATTTTTGAATTACTAGAAAAAAAGTTGAAGCTAAAAAAAGGTAGTTTGAAGTTTGAAATCATGGTGGAGACCACCCAAATAGTGATAGATTATATGGGTCAAAATCCACTTCGAAAAATTATTGCCGCTTCAAAAGGCAGATGTATTGCTACGCATTTTGGTACTTACGACTACACTGCATCCAACAATATCACCGCCAAATATCAAGTGATGAATCATGCCGTTTGTGATTTTGCCCACTTCATGACCAAGGTGGCACTAGGGCACACAGGTATTTGGTTGTCTGACGGTGCGAGTAATATCATGCCCGTGGGACCACACAAAGGCGATAAACTCACCAAAGCACAACAAAAAGAAAATATGGATACCGTGCATCGTGCATGGAAAATTGGTTATGACCAAATTCGCCATTCTTTATGGAAAGGTCTGTATCAAGGATGGGATTTGCATCCTGTGCAATTGCCTATTCGCTATGCAGCTTTATACACTTTCTTTTTGGAAAGTATAGATGATGCTACCGAACGACTAAAAGCTTTCATGGAAAAAGCCGCTCAAGCCACCCTTTCTGGAGACGTATTTGATGATGCGGCTACGGGACAGGGGTTGATAAATTATTTTTTGAAAGCCTTGAATTGTGGTGCTGTCACAGAAGCAGATGTTTTGAAAACGGGTCTAACTGTTGAGGAAATTAGATTGCGTTCTTTTTCTCAGATTTTGAAAAAAAGAGCAGAAAGCTAAACGATGATACAATTTTGGAATCAGGTATTACAAGCCCTTTATCAAAATAAAAATCTAGCCTTACTATATGTACTAGATAGCAAAGGTAGTAGTCCTGGTAGGCAAGGTTTTCGTATGTTGGTTGAGGAAGATGGAACAATGTTGGGCTCTATTGGTGGTGGCATTATGGAACATAAACTCATAGAATTGGCCAAAGCCAAATTGCTAAATAAAGATTTAAGGATTATTTTCAAAAAGCAAATTCATTCTAAATCCGTTGCCCATAATCAGTCGGGAATGATTTGCTCTGGAGCCCAATCGGTTGCCATCATTCCACTCACTGAAAATGACCTTTCTTTAATTGAGCAAATGATTGCTGCTCTCCAAAAAGGGGCTACTACCCTACTAGAGATTTCTCCAAATGGACTTTCATTAAAGTTCATGAATGCTCCAAAAGCCTACAGTTTTAATTACCAAAATGATACAAATTGGCAATACCAAGAAAAACTTGGTTTTAAAAAATACGCTTTTATCATTGGAGGTGGGCATGTAGGAAAAGCACTGAGTAAAGTTTTGGTTGATTTGGCATACCATTGCACTATTTTCGATGATAGACCAGACCTTAACACACTCGAAAACAATCCTTATGCTCATCAAAAAAAGGTGATTGATTATGCTGAATTAGGTGCTCAAGTTCCCGAAGGGGAAAATATTTTTATCTTTATTATGACCTTTGGTTATAGATCTGATTTAGAAGTACTACAACAATTAATTGATAAGAAAGTGGCGTTCAAAGGTATGATGGGAAGTGAGCAAAAGGTAGAAGAACTTATGAAAGAAATGAAAAGTCTAGGGTACTCAGAAGCACAACTTTCAAGCATCCATAGTCCCATTGGTTTGGCTATCAAAAGCAGAACACCTCAAGAAATAGCTATCAGTATTGCTGCACAACTCATTCAGTTGCAAAACAAAAATCTTGTATAAGTAACCCACAAGTTGCACCTACAACGCAAGGACTACATATTGGTAGCCCAAAGGGCAAACTATATGTAGTCCCTATAGGACTTTGAGTCTAAATTTGTGTGCCCTTTTGAAAAAAAGCAACTTGATTTCATGAATTACTTAGTCATTTTAAGAAACTTCTTGCTAGTCGCGGCTTGCTCTAAACCATTATTGAATAATAAGGCAATGTATAAACCAGGCTGTAATTTTCTAGTATCAAACAGATAAGTTTGTTTGCCTTGTTCTGTATTAATAACTTTGATTAATCTTCCAAAACTATCATAAATTTCAATTCTGTTATGGTTGGCTTCATCTTCTAAATCTATATGAAGCCAATCACTTACAGGGTTCGGATATAGATTAATGCTTGAGTATCCAGGATATTCAAAGGTAGTAATATTTGGCGGCGTGACTGGACTGAAAATTTTGACGGTATAATCCTCTACTTCTCCTTCGGAGAAAGTTCCACAAGGCTTGATATCTGGATCTAAACTCATCACCACCCTCATAATAGTTGCCCCTGATAAGGCAATATGAGGTATCTTTATTGTTTTGTAGATAGAATCTTTTCCTATCGTTTTAAAAACCATTTCTTTGGTATCGTCAAAGTCTCCATCGTGATTGTAATCAATCCAAACTCCCCAATATTTCTCCAATTGATTGGCTGAAGTAGAAGAAGGGCTCAGTTTCATTTCAAGCAATTGACCTCTTAGTACTGTAGTAGCAAGGTGTGTATAAGACCCATAGCCATTATCATTTCCGGATAGATTATCAATTGACCCAAAGGCTATCTTATTAATATATGCCTCGGTTGAATTTAAGCCCATCGATGCACAATCATTGATTGTTGGACAAGTATTCGTAGGGTCAAAGGGGCAACTATCTTCGCTATCGCAAATACTATCTTCATCGGTATCTGTCCAGTTCCCTATACAGTTACAATCAGCATCATAAACATCGTTTAAAGTACAATTGTCAAAGTCATCACAGGGTTGTCCTTCAAGTGTACAATTTTCGGTTGTGTTACCAGAAACGATGATGGTATAATCTTCAACTTCACCGTATGAGAAATTACCACAAGGGTAAGTTTCATCGTTCCATCTCATCGATACGCGCATACGAGTATCGCCAACAAAAGCATGAACAGGAATATCTGCAAATCCATAAATGACTGTTTTTCCACTATCTGAGAAAATGAGTTCATCTTGATCTTCAAAATCTCCATCTTGATTATAGTCTATCCATATATTCCAAAATTCCGTATAGCTAGTACTTGTAAAACCAGGGTGAAGTTGAATGCTGATGCGTTCTCCTTTATCTACTATAGTGGTTAAATGAAGATAGTTTCCGTATCCACCATCATTGCCTGAATCATTATAAATTGAATCCACTTGAACTGTTTGGATAAATTCATGATTGCTGCTAATGCCATTACTGAAACAGTATAATGTATCTATACAATTATTAAATAAATCATCTGGACACTCGTCTAGTTCATCGCAGACACCATCTTCATCGCTATCCGTGTATACGCCCACGCAATTACAATCTATATCATATACATCGCCTATCGTGCACACATCATTATCATCACAAATCTGTCCTTCCAACGTACAGCCTTCGCAGGCATCGGGAATACCATTTGCATCAGTATCTATATTGTCATCGCCGTTGGGACACTCGTCTAGTTCATCGCAGACACCATCTTCATCGCTATCCGTGTATACGCCCACGCAATTACAATCTATATCATATACATCGCCTATCGTGCACACATCATTGTCATCACACATTTGTCCTACCAACATACAGCCTTCGCAGGCATCGGGAACGCCATTTGCATCGGCATCTATATTGTCATCGCCGTTGGGACACTCGTCTAGTTCATCGCAGACACCATCTTCATCACTATCCGTGTATACGCCCACGCAATTACAATCTATATCATATACATCGCCTATCGTGCACACATCATTGTCATCACACATTTGTCCTACCAACATACAGCCTTCGCAGGCATCGGGAACGCCATTTGCATCGGCATCTATATTGTCATCGCCGTTGGGACACTCGTCTAGTTCATCGCAGACACCATCTTCATCGCTATCCGTGTATACGCCCACGCAATTACAATCTATATCATATACATCGCCTATCGTGCACACATCATTGTCATCACAAATCTGTCCTTCCAACGTACAGCCTTCGCAGGCATCGGGAATACCATTTGCATCAGTATCTATATTGTCATCGCCGTTGGGACACTCGTCTAGTTCATCGCAGACACCATCTTCGTCACTATCCATGTATACGCCCACACAATTACAATTCACATCAAATACGTCATTGATGGTACAGGCATCATTATCATTACAGGCAGTACCCGTCATACTATTATCGCATTCATCACAAGCATCGGGAATGTAGTCTTGGTCTGTATCCGCAAAGTCGTCAAAACCTGGACATACATCAAATTCATCACAAACACCATCTTCGTCGGTATCTATAAGACATTGGTTACAAGATTTATAAAAAGAGCCATCTACCCAAATGCTTCCAGAACCTACCTCTTTTATTTTAAGGTGTTGTGGTCCTGTAGTAGTCGTTAAAAAACAAATTTCCTGCCCAACAAACCGATCGGTAGAACCACTTGGATTGGTCGTTTGAAAATAGTTACCGTTTAAATCGAAGTCAACTTTTCCAGCCGCATTATCAAATGCAATGACCACACATATTTCTGTATTAGTGGCAAGTGGCGGAAATGCTAACTCCAAAGAGTCGGTAAGATCATTATTTATCCAACTTGTGAAAACATTATCTGGTGCACCATCTGCATTTTGAGGATTATCAAATCCTCCACTATTTTGAACAGCGCCTACACCTGATGAAAAATCATTTGGACATTGGCAAGCGGTAAAATCATAGTTGGGATCACTCTCTATACATGGACAATAATCGAAAGTTGACCCATCTATTTTTACACTTCCATTTATTAAACGTGTAATTCTTATTTGCTGTTCGCCAGCAACAAACACAGGAAAGCAAAAATTTTGTATTTCGTGATCTACTTTAGTCGTATCAGGATTATAAAATTTGTAGGTGCCTAGTTCATTGATTTCAAACTGAACACCCCCTTCTGGATGATTAAATCCAAGGTCAAAACATATTTCTTGACCTATCTCCATATAGGGGTAAGAAAGTTCTAAATAATCTTGCCAACCTATTCCGCCTGATAAA
This sequence comes from Caprella mutica, assembly GCA_947561585.1. Classification (NCBI taxonomy): domain Eukaryota; kingdom Metazoa; phylum Arthropoda; class Malacostraca; order Amphipoda; family Caprellidae; genus Caprella; species Caprella mutica. Next base: position 5,098 of record CANNZV010006285.1, read on the forward strand.
TTACCATCAGGTAAACCTTCTGCATAATAAGCAGAAGTCCCCCACACGCCCAGAGAACTTACGTATGTCCCTCCTGCCTGATTAGTTGTTTCGGGACACGAACAAGCAGGTGCTAAGGATGTCCCTTCGTCGTTCGTACAAGCATCAAAGTCATCTTCGTCACCATCATCTAGGGTGTATCCATCTTGATCACAATCACTAAAAAGGGAAGGCACCCAACCTAATGGTTCGGGAAGTCCATATACCCCATCTGCGGTACAAGGGTCATTTGGGAGGTAATCTTGACTATCACAAACGCCATCATTATCTGAATCAGGAGCGAATTGACCTTCGCACTTACAATTGGTTGTATATTTATCATTGATGGTACAAGCAATGCCATCATCGCAAGGTGTACCAATCAAATTATTGTCAAAGTCGGGACAATCATCTGAAGCATCACATACGCCATCATTGTCCATATCTAATGAACCAGGTGGGCAATTACAATCTAAAGGAGCACCTACATCAATCCATGCTTGAATCATTTCTAATTCTATTGAATCTAACATGCCCCCTGCCCTATCATTCATATTGGGAAAAGAAATAGGGGAAGAACAACCGTCATAATTGTCCATTGTAATGATACTGACCAAGGTATTTCCAGTCAAAATCTCTGTGCCACAGTTCTGACCACCTGCGCTGATACCTTCATAAGAAGTAAGGTCAAGATTACTTAAACCATCATTCCCATGACATCCTGTGCAGCCATTATCCTTAAATAATTTTTTCATATCTGCCCAACCATAATAGCCATTATCACAGGGGTCATCTGGATTCACAACATAGCCTTGTGGTTGAGTACATGATTCTGTATAAGCAGCTGCATTCCCTAATCCATCGCCATCTGCATCCTCGTACCAAGTAATCATACCAGGACCATCGCAAACACCACAAACATCTTCTATACCATAACAAGCCAAGGGATTAATATTGAATTTGACCTCCCCTATTGACACACAATTCGCATTGCCATGATTGCTGACTATTGTAAATAAAACTTTTTGAACAAAACCTAAAGAATCGAAATTGGGTCCTTCAAAACCAGGATAATCCAATGCTTCTGTTCCTTTTGGCCAAGTATAAGGACCTGCCCCAACAGGAATCCAAGTTGTGCCATCAATCGATACATCCACATATACTTCCTTGGCACCCATGTTGCTTTCGCCAAGACGATTGGCATTCCAAATATGAGAAGTGCCAATAGCTTGAGGTTCGGCAAACTCAAAAAGCAGCCAATGGGAGTCCTCTTTTTGTTCATTAGGATTGGGACCTAATTCACAAGACACCCAGCTCTCCTCCCAAAAATTACTGGTATCGTCACACTGACCATAGAGCAAACTATAAGGCGTAAAGCATACGAATAAACACACCCAAAAAATAGTATTTTTAAAGCAAAGTTGCATTTTTACAATTATTAATGGGGGAGTTGATGATTAATTATGGTTAAGGCCAAAGACCTATTTTTTTTCTCTGACAAACCTGCCTGCGGAAAGCAAGTTTGTCAGAGAACGTTTTTTCTAAATCATAAATCCAATTGGTGGTGTCCCTAAATCTGGAGACCAAAAATTGTGGAGGTTCGGGAAAAGGTAAGCCAAATCTGAAGTTGAGGCTCCAAACCAAGTTGCCAATTCCGCAAAATATTCGTCTGTTGAAGTGGTTGGAATAAATCGTCCACCTCCTGTATCTAAGGGAGCACCTAAATATAAATCAGGATATGCTCCAAATATTCTCTTACCTTTTACAGCCCCGCCCATTACCATAGCGTGTCCTCCCCAAGCATGATCTGTACCATCTCCATTAGAAACTAATTTTCTTCCAAAGTCAGAAATAGTAAACGTCGTCACATTATCTTGCATACCCAGTTCTTCTAATGCTTGATAAAAATTGTAAAGCGCATTATCAAGTGTTGTCATCAATTCAGCATGATCTGCAAGATTAGCATCGTGATTGTCAAAACCATCCATTTGAATAAAGAAGGTTTGATTCGTTACACTAAGATTGGTTTGTGCTGCAATGATTCTGGCAGCCATTAAAAGACGTTGAGAAAATCTATCCTCACCGAAAGGTATCGTAATGGGTGTACCATTGGCTACTGCTGCATCAAATTCAAAGGAAGTATTTTTAGACCCTACAATAGCATTAGCATAAGCTTTTTCTAAAGTATTTTGGTATTCTTGTTCTAAAATATCGTCAAGAGTTTGACGCTTTAATTGGTTGTAAAAATTATTGCTAGTAGAACCGTCGATCAAAATACTTCCATTGTTTCTGAAGTCTGCACTAAGTGGTTGAATGGTATTGCCTCTTTGAAATAGATTGGTTCCATTTAAAGAAATACTCATCGAAATATTCTGATTCGCATTATTGCTGTGTAAAATATCTGCCAGTCTTCCCCCCCACCCTACTGCGCGTCTGTCTTGAGGTACGGAAGTCTGCCAGTGATTGGCTTGGTCAGAATGAGAAAATAAACCAAAAGGCAATTTGGTTGCGGTATTATAATCATTCATTGTTGTGGGTTGTACCAAGGTTCCACAATTGGCAATAAAGGCTAATTTTTCGGATTCAAACATTTGCTGAACCTTAGGTAAATTGGGATGTAGTCCATATTGTTTGCCATCTGGATTAAGCGGATTTATTGGTAACAAGGATGTTTGTGGCAAAGCGATATTCGTTCTTATTGCTGCATAGTTATTGTATTCAGCTTGGCTTCTGGGCACTAGCATATTGAAGCTATCATTGCCTCCCGATAATAATACACATACTAAAGCCTTATAAGAATTTGATGAAGGATTGACCCAACTCTTATTGGCTGCTGCGGCCGCATTGAGCAAACCCATATTGGTAATACCAGATAGTAGCGTTGTGGCGCCTACGTGTGCACATCCCAATCCCAACTGATTTAAAAACGCTCTTCTACTTTGTTTTTTACTAGACATATTTTTGCTTTTTTCTAATACTTATTTTTGAATGACATAACTGGGTGACATCATGATATAATACAAGGCATCATGAATGGCATCTATACTTTCATAAGTATTAATATTGTTTTCATTTTCTTGAATGGTATTAGCAATGATGTTTTTTAATAAATCTGGCAACTGCCCCCGACAGATGATTAAATCGAGACGATCTAACAAGGCATGAACCCCTTCTGTATTGTAGATAGCCAACTCGTCTGAAAAATCTAAAGTAGGCGTATCGTCTGGATTATATGAAATATACTCTCCTGTACTGCCTGCCATTGTTCGGTTTTTAAAAGGTCTTTTCTTTAATGTTTTTTCTATTTCATTGATGTAAGAAATAGCCGTAATACTATTAAGAATCTGAAATTCTGGAGAGACTAAATCTTGAGGTGCTACAAATTCATCTTCGGCATAGAAAGGTGTAAAGAAATTGAAAACAGATGGCGCTGACCAAAAGGATTGACCTATTTCATTGTACAGATCATTATAGTCATTGTACCAAAATTTACCCGAAGGGGTACTCACATCAAAAGCCTTAAATAAGGTAATAAATCTTTCTAATGGTTGAATGAGTTTACCGTTATGTGCATCATCTATCCAATGACAGTCACGTGCTTCTGGATCCAATAAAATGGCTTTAACAACTGCTTTCAAATCTCCCCTTTCGCCTTGTCCATTATTATTAAACACCATCGCTACTCGTTTTATATAGGCTGGTGAAGGATTGGATTTTACTAAACTCTGAATCAAACGAATACTCAAAAATGGACCAACATTAGGATGATTATACAGCACTTCCAATGTTTGATTGATATCATCTATCCCACTTTGCCCAGCGGGTATCGTGACTCCTGGGAGGATATTTTTTTCTCCTTTGGTATGAAAATATTCAAACATTTTCATTGGTTCCATTCTGCTAATTTGCCAGTCTCTAAAAAAATCTTCATTGGGCAGACCATCTTCTGTTGTTGATGCTGCTAAGCCCGTAAATACCTTTGCCAATTCAGCTATGTTTTCTATATCATAAGTAGGAATATTATTGCCCTTCGCATCTTTTTTGGGCGTACCATCCAAATTGAGTTGGTACAAACCAATAGAAAATAACTGCATGATTTCTCTTGCATAGTTTTCATCTGGAAATGTTTTTTCAACTACATCCGCTTTTTGGTTCATATAATGGCTAAGGTATTTACCCATAGGTATGCTTAGCGTAATATTGGTCAGCATATCTTTGTAATTTCCAAAAGCATCTTGATAGAGAAAGTCATAGTAGGCAATATTACTACGGCTCTTATTTTCTAGCGTACTTGCCTGAAAGGGAGAAATAACAAAAATTTGAGATAAGGAAAGGGCAACTTTCTGTCTTAAAACATCCTGTTCTTTTAATATAAAATCATAAAAGGTAAATGAAAGGTATTTATTAAAATGTCTATCGTCAGATATTATTTGTTGAAGTTCACTAAATATTTGGTCATATCGAGTCAGATAAGATTGGGCAGGCATGCTAAATTGTTCGTCCAGCCAGTTGTCTATACCAATGTTAGAAACATATTCTATGTCTTCATAAGAAGCGCCAAGAGATGCTTGAGCCAAAAATCGAGAAGCACCAATTAAATCTGGTTTTAGCTGTGTGCCAGAAATAGTATGTGCTAAAGAATCTCCTTGTTGATTGCTAGATCCTGTAACGGTAAGCCCTATAGTATTCCCTGCTCCCAGATGATTTTCGTAAATCTGTGCAGTACCTATATTTGTAATTAAGAGTAAAAATAATGGAATAAATATTCTCACGGATTCAATTGATTTAATAAACTATATAATGAACTCATAAAGGAATATGAAGGATTTGCTTGTAATCAAGAAAACCTTCTATTGTGAAAACTGCTAGGATTTGATGAGTCTAATTGAGATTGATAAGCGTATTTGCTTAATATGTTCTTAATAATTATTGAGTTATAATTACCTTCATTATTGCCGCTTGGTAGGGTAAATATCAGCTTTCGCTTGAAGATTTGTTTACTTCAAATGTCTTTATTTGTGACATCACAAGAAGTACTTTCTAACGTTTTTTTTCTATAACATGCTATTATTCTAGTATAACTAAGGACTTTAACCGACCTTTTGGGATAGAAATAGTGTCAAAAATATCGTTATTTTATCTGTAAATAAATGGATGAAACACAAAATGTATTTGGTATTTAGGCTGCAAAAGACGCTGTTGTCGTTCTTATTGCTTACTTATTTGTAATGAGGCTGAAACTTAACTTGCTCATTCAAGCCACTTTAAGTCGTTTTTATTTTCAAGCTATATACTTTTACGTATTAAAGGAAAAAACCTTTTATATCTGCTCTGATTGGCTTTATTTTAGATACTATATTTAGACTAAATATTATAAAATCATAAACGAAACAATAATCAGGCTTACATAAGCCTGTAAGCCTGACACTTTCAATACATCACAGTCATGAAGACTCACACATACATAAGCCTATACTTATATACAGTCATAAAGATATAAGCGCCATACAAAAACATAAGCTCATGCATTCAGGCTTATGTAAGCTCATAAAGACACAACAACAAAACACACAGACTTATATAAGCACATAAGCCTATACACTCGAACAAGCATGCATAAACCCATGCACACATAAGCCTATAAGCTTCTCAAGATCAGGTTAAGGGCATTGTACTTATAGGCTTATAGATTTACATAAAACCATAAGCTTGAATCAACGCTTTAACATCAACTAATACAACCATATAGGCTTATGTAAGCCCATGTAGTCATAAAAACATACTTATGTGATGATATGTTTATATAAAAACATATATTTGAGGAAAAATTCATACTATGGTAATATCATTTATTTCTTATAAGGGTGGAGTAGGGAAGACTACACTATCAGAAAATATAGCCGTTTGTTTTGCAAATGCAGGAAAATCCGTTTGTATCGTAGATGCCGATGATTCTGCCAACTCCTTAAGTTGGAGTAAAAAAAGAACAGCAGACCTGCCTACGATTAAAGTTATTCAAGAAAATAATAAAGATGAAATCGTATTAAAAATTAAAGAACTAAATACTCAGTATGATTTGGTTATTATAGATAGTCCTCCCTCTCAAACTTCTATTTCTGATATGATTGTTTTGATGAGCAATTTAGTTATTGTCCCCTTATTGCCAAAGGGCGAACAAGAAACAAACACAATTAATCAGTTGGTGAGAAAAATAAAAACCTTAGAAGCAGCTAAGGAAAAGAAAATTCCCGTTTATTTTGTCATCAATGAATATGACCATCGAACTACACTGCATAAAGGTTTTGCAGAATCTATGGAAAAAATCTTTGGCGATCGATTATTTAAAACTAGACTGCATAATAGGGTAGCGTATGCAGAAGTGACTCATGAAGGCAAAGGAGTCTTTGAATCTAGCAATATCAAGGCTAAGAGTGAAATAGCCGCTTTATTCAATGAATTAGTACAAATTATTAAAAAAACATAAATTACCCAAAGTTCGACTCGCATAGATCTTGAAAAGGGATGATGTGATTATCAGAACATTGAAAAATCAGTTATTATGGCAAAGAAAGTAAGCCCTAAAATAAGTCTTGAAGGATTGGATGGTATCTCTTTTGACAAAGAGCCAGATATTACTTCTGCACAGAAAGTGATAGAAGAAGAATATAAAACAAATCCCCAAAATACAAAGCCCAAAAAAACGACCCCTCCTAAAAAACAAGTAGAAAAAAAAGCTCCTGTTCCTAAAGTTGAAAAAACTATTCCAGCCGAAAATAAAACACCTGCTAAAGGCACTTTTCCTCCTGCCAATAAAAAGCGAGCGAGTTTTAATATTCCCGCAGACTTGCATAGAGCATTAAAAGACTATAGCTATTTTAATGAAATAGAAATGGTTGAATACATTTTTGAGCAGTTGGTAAAACCCGATTTAAAGAAAAAAGGCTACTATCCTCCAAAGAAAAGGAAATAATACCGTCCCAAAATAGTTGCCTTTAGGCTAGTCTATTTGAATCGCTTATGCAAGCAGTATTTGCTTAATTAAGCCTTACTTTTCCATTTATTAAAAAAAATCAACAAGACCGCTTCTCGGTTGTTGTTTTTATTTATTTATTATTCTATATTTGACTTTTTCCTATCCTCTTGATAATCAATTACTTATGAAGCTTTGGGCAACCAAATTGGGACAAAAGGCAACGACTTTGGGACAATAAGCAACCAAATTGGGATATAAGGCAACGATATTGGGATAACAAGCAACCAAATTGGGATAAGGCAACTATTTTGGGTTGTTTTTCATCCCAATTTGGTTACCTTTGTGCTAATCAAGCAATGTTTTAAAGATATTTTTATTAAAAACCCAAAATAGTTGCTTTTTAAGGCCAGAAAAGGCATTAAAAACAAGGACAGCGGGTTACTATCCCAAAACAGTTGCTTTTAAAAATAGACTTGTCCCAATTTAGTTACCTTTATTTTGAAACCAATGAGTAGATTAAACAAAAAACAAAAAAGAAAGAAGGGTAGAGGATCGACCATAAAACTTGTTGTAAAATCGAACGAACTTGTAGAAGCACGATACATGTTTGATGTATGGGAAACTAGATTTTTTCATTCGCTTATTGCCAATATTCACAAAGACGATGAAGACGATAAGATTTACCGCCTTTGGTTTAAGGATATCAAAAAGAATTTTCAATTAAGAACCAATCAATCTTATGACTTTCTGAGAGAAGCGGCCATAAGTATGGCAGGCAAGAGCGTATACATTGGCTGGCAAAATGATAAATTTAGAAGAGGTAGAATGCATCGTATTATCCGATTTGTAGATTATCTCGAAAAAGGACAAAAAGGAGAAGGGATTGGCCAACAAGAATATGTAGACGTTTCAATCGACAAAGATATTAGACCTTACCTCTTAGATATTAAAAAGAAATTCAATCCAGCCATTTCAAGATACACCTCATATGATTTGAGAAATATCATCAAACTCAAACCCTACGCCACTAGAATTTATGAGTTACTAAAGCAGATGGAGTACAAAGGCTTTAGAACGATTATCATTGAAGATTTGAAAAACATGTTTGAAATCACCAACGAGTATCCAAGGTTTTCAAATTTTTATCAGAAAGTAATCATTACCTCTATCAAAGCCATCCAATGAATATACGGACATCACCGTTCCTACAGAAAATATAGAAAAGATAAAAAGAGGTCGAAAAGTTTATGCCTTAAGGTTTCGGATATTGAGCAAATCAGAAAACGAAGTGAGCATCTTAAGAGGAGAAGCACCTCAGATACCTTTGTTTGAAGAGGCAGAAATTATTGAATCCATCGATGAGATTGATACCGCCAATACCTTATTCGAAACATACAAAGAAATCGTTGTACATCAATTTGGATTGACGGCTTTCACCTTTTCAAAAATGTTGAAATCAAAAAAATATGATGAAGAAGCGATTGAGCAAGCCATAGCCGTAACACGCAGAGCCAAATTTAAGCAAGAAATCAAAAAAAATATTTCAGGCTTTTTAAAAGTGCCTTAGAAAAAGGATACACCGATGTAGAAACGGAAATGAAAAAGAAGGCCTCCAAGAAAAAAGAAAATATGGCAAGTCTAGAAACCCAACTCATCCAAACAAAAGATGAACTTTCTAGTAAGATAAATGACCGAATAAAAGATATTACGAGCAAAGATGAAATCGTAACCAGTAGAGCCATAGCAGCCATCAAAGCCAATCGACTAACGGAGGCCGTTGTAAGGGAGAAAGAAAAGAAGAAAGGAGAAGCATTGACGATTGAAGATTACAGAAATGATGAACGACTACGAACCTTAGTTATTAGCAATATTATCAATCAAGAAAAAGATCACTTTGAAGATTTGCTACAGGAATATAACGCCATCATTAAAAAGCTAGAACAGCAAATAAATCAATTGAAAAGCTAAATAAAATTAATACACAGAGTACTAAATAGCTTTGAGTGAAAGGATAGAAGAAAGAATGGAATTGACAAGCAAAAATGAAATTATGAATAAAACGTATTATCTATTTTTTCTTCTCATTATTTTACTAACGAGTTGCGCCAAGCCCGCTTGGCAACCCTTATTCAATGGTGAAGATTTGTCTGATTTTGACATTCTGAACGGAACCGCTACCTACGAAATTGAAAACAACAGTATTGTTGGCATTAGCAAAAAAGATACACGGAATACTTTTTTGGCAACGAAAAAAAAATATGGAGATTTCATCCTTGAATTTGAAGTCTTAGTTGATACGAGTCTAAATTCTGGTGTACAATTTAGGAGTATTTCAGATCCTGCTATAAAAACTGGGACAGTACATGGCTACCAATGTGAGATAGAATCTAGTCCCAGAAAATGGGCAGGAGGTATTTATGACGAAGCAAGACGCGGATGGCTTTATCCACTCAAAGATAACCCAACAGGACAGACTGCATTCATAATAAATGAATGGAATAAATACAGAATTGAAGCTATTGGAAATACACTCCGTACTTGGGTGAATGGTATTCAATGTGCTAACTTAAAAGATAATGTAACATCCGAAGGATTAATAGGCTTGCAAGTACATGGTATAGGCAAAGCCCATCAAGTGGGTAAAAAAGTAAGATGGAGAAATCTGAAAATACTCACTAAAAAATTGGAGAAGCATCGTTGGGAAACCGAAGATTATGCACCACTTATTGATTTGACTTTAAAAGATAAATAGATGAATATTTTATTTAAAAACTTCATATTATTTATCCTCCTCTCATTGTACGCTTGCAAAAATGACACTGTCCAATCGTCTCTAGAAGAGTTTGTTCTTAGAGATGGGTATGAGATAGCCTTGATGGCACAAGAGCCACTCCTCCAATCACCTGTGGCCATGACTCAAGATGCGCAGGGGAGATTTTGGGTCGTTGAAATGCCCGGATATATGAGAGATATTGATGGTAATGACGATGACATACGAGATGGGAAAATAGTCATACTCGAAGATACAAACGATGATAAGGTTCTGGATAAGAAAACCATATTTGCAGATAAGTTACTCAATCCTCGAGCGATAACACTGGTCTATGGAGGGGCTTTGTATACAGATAGCACCTCTTTGATTTGGGCTGAAATAGTGGATGACAAAGCTACTCGTCCGCAGCTCATTGATAGTCTCTATGTCATAGGTGGCAATATTGAGCATCAACCCAATGGGCTTTATTACAATATTGATAATTGGATTTATAGTGCTAAATCGAATGCGAGATATCAACGCAAAAATGGTAAATGGATTAAAGAAGCAACTTCGTTTAGAGGACAATGGGGGATATCAGGAGATCATTTAGGAAGATTAGTTTACAATCATAATTCTGCTCCTTTGATAGGAGATAGAACGCTCCCCAATGCCTTGCTACATAACCCTTATCATAAAATATCTGAAAACGTCGGCAATTACTTTACGGATGATATGCGACTGTATTCTATCCAGCCAACTTCTGTTAATAGAGGCTATGAAGCAGGAGTACTCGATACCAATGAGATGCTTATCAATTATACTTCCGCCTGTGCTCCTTTAGTGTATTATGGTAATGGATTGTCTTCAAAAGTGCAAGGCGATGCATTTGTTTGTGCTCCAGAAGCTAATCTGATATCCAGCTACAAAATGGATCACCTTAATCAATCGGCTTCAAAGGATTCTACTAAATCAGAATTTTTGGTTTCAAAAGAGGAGACCTTCAGGCCTGTAGCTTTGATGACTGGTTATGATGATGCTTTGTACATCTTAGATATGCGTAAGGGAATCATACAGCATACGGCTTATATGTCTAGTTATCTTAGAGAAAAAATATTGGAAAAAAAGCTAGAAGAGATTAATGGACTAGGTAGAATATATAGCGTAAAAGCTAAGGGTCAGCCAGTAGAAAGTCCTCTACTAAATACTATTGAAAATACGGATTTGCCCAACTTATTGCGTTCTCAAAATCTAACGACTAGATTGTGGGCACAAAGGGAAATGATTCATCGTTCGGTAAAAGATAAAGCTACTATCAACCAGTTAAGGAGTTATGCTGAGGCGATAGATGCTCCAATAACGGCTTTACATGCTTTGTGGACGCTGGATGGATTAGACCTGCTTTCAGAGGATTTGATAACGACTATTGATGTCAATCAAATCAATGCAGCATTTGCCATAGGCGTACTGCCCTTACTGCAAAAATACGATACCCAAACTACTAAATCCTTTCAAAATATCTATCGTACAATGATGACTTTAGAAAACTATACGGTTGATATTAACCTCGCAGCTAATTGTGGTCTAAATGATCATTATCATCAAGAATGGTGGCAATTGGCTGAAAAGTATAAAGCCGACGAGGCAATGAATGAAGCCCTCGTTAGTAGCGCATATCCTCATCTAAATCAATTTCTCCAATCAGCTAAAAATAAAAAAGGATATAAGATTTTGATAACGCAAATAGAAGCAGCTATAAATAATGAGCGCGAGCAAACGATTAAATCTCCTCAATTATTCACGCGCACATTCGTTGATGATAGGACGAATGGATTGAAAAAATTTAAATACTACTGTGCAACTTGTCATGGTTATGATGGATTAGGACTAAAAAATATGGCACCATCTTTAGTTGAATCCTCTATCCTAAAAGGCCCTGAGCATGAGCTTACTCGCGTATTACTGAAAGGCTATAAATCTGGTAATAATAAATATCAAATACAAATGCCTGCCTACATCAATGACCCCAATATGTCAGATGCAGACATATCGGATATTATCAATTACTTGAACAGTACCTTCGCCCAAAAATGGAGTGGTATAGCTGAAGAAGAAGTCGCCAAAATCAGATCAGAAATACTTATGGCTAAATAAATACAACAGAAAACAAGTGCTTAAAATATGAAAGCTCCACTTCGTTTAAGGAAACAAATTCCTGTTTTCTATGATAAATCAGAAAAGGAAATCCAACAAGATATCTATGAGCGATTTGATCCTATGGTTGTCCGCCAATCCGCTTTACACTTAGCAGACGAACTTTGGGAAGGCTATTTCATGGAACCCGTTTTTCAATTTGCAAGCCCCTATCTTTCCGATTTAGAAAGGGCATCTATTGTTGAATTAGGCTGTGGCGTGGGTAGGTGGATAGCTAGCCTAGCTAAAGCATTCCCAAGGGCAAATTGTTGGGGCATGGATTACAGTTATCAAATGTTGAAGCGGGCTTATGAAGTTTGGATTAAGGACGATTCCATTCCTATTAATCTATCTAGATACGGTTTTGCTAGCAACTACAAATTACAAACTTATGGCTTGACTAATGTACAATTTGGCTTGGCAAAGGCTTCCAAGTTACCTTTTGACAACGAGAGTCAAGACCTCGTATTGAGTAGTTTTTTATTGGATAGATTGGACAAGCCAATAGAAGGACTTAAAGAAATGAAACGTATATTAAAACGAGGTGGTAAAATGATTTTAATTACTCCGCTCAATTTTCAAACGGCAAAGCATTGGGAACAATTTTATCCAGCAATTAAAATTCATCAATTGGTAGTAGCATTAGGTTTTGAGATGCTTCATTGGCAAGAAGACCTCATTGTAGAAGAACCTTTAGATATTCATGGCAATGTAGTTCGTTGGCATTGTATAGGTTTGGTTTGTCAAGCGTAAATACAAAATTTTCGACAAGCCCTTACTGCGCTTAGTGGTATGACTTTAATGAGCATTAGCGCATCTACTTTAGCCAATAAATTTCATAGTATTCATGCCCTCTCTATGACGCACAATACTTTTATGCAACTATTCATCAACCTCGGTCTAATTGGAGCGTTTATTGTATTCCTACAAATGACAATTACTTTTATCACTATGATAGGTGAAAAATACGGATATTAAGATACTTGAAATCGCCATTTAATCCCATTATTAGTCCATTCAGCAACTGAATTTGGGAATTTTGAGGAAGTGTGAATTAGGGTATACTTTTTATTAGTTAAGAGCCAAAGCGAAATTGAAAATAAAAATTTTGTCGTTCCAAAACTGACTAAGTAGTTGATTTTCAATCACATAGGCAGGAAACTTTGGAAAGACTAATAAAAAATTAGTTATCATTTTTTTTGACTTACTACTTCATCATCAGGATATATAGTCAGCGTAAAAGCCAAAAACGTTGAAAACAACGTCCCCCTCTTTTGTTGTCTCTCCCCAAACAACATAACTTCATGTTTTTAGACTAATTCAACTATGCAGCCAATGATACATTATTCAGATATCTTTGTCTTGAAGAAAACGTTTTTCCCTACTGCGACTCAGGTCATTCTTTTTGGAGAAAAGGAAACTTTGAGTACCTATCCCAATGAGTCCAACATTATCAAAGTGATGGAGGTTCAAAAATTGATTGCTGAAATAAAAAAATTGGATGCACCCACGGTCATTTTTAATTTTTCTAAACCTTCCCTTTCTTTCTATACGATTGATACATCTGTAAAAGGTATAATCAATATTGCTCCTGATTCCAAAAATAGCTGCACGCAATCCTTCTCTTATATCAATAATCCAAATGATACTATACGTTGGATTTATCCTACGAAAAGTAAATCGCCTGTTTTTATAAATTTTTATAAAAATAAAAGCCTTAAAGCAAAAGCATTCAAAAGCGCCGCAAAAGCCTTGTCTAAGGTAGGTGGTTTGAGTATGATTCGTAATGGTCATTTCACAGTTGAATGCGATGAAGCATCCTTACCCGATACCAAAGACTATGCATACTTCACGGGCACTAAAGGGCAAGATAGAAAAGTGATTTTAGCCTGCCACGAGGAAGGCGTCTGCAAAGATTTCACGAAGATACCTGTCGGGGAAAAAGCTCAACAATTGATACAAAATGAATACAAACAGTTGTTATTACTTCAGTCTGCTAAATTCAAAACCATGGT
>CANNZV010006286.1:0-19047 GCA_947561585.1 Caprella mutica
CGTAGGTGGACAAATTGCGGATGGAACGAGCACTCGCTACGTCAACGAATTTGGCATAGAATACAACCAATTGGTCGCAAAAAGTTTGATTGGTGCATTGATGGCTGACCAGATTTTGAATAATTATTTGAGTACCGCCGTTTTGGATGAAGCAGACAATCGCGCTCAAAATGACGCTGGAACAGTAGCGGACGGCAAGTCTTACACCACGATGCGATGGAACACAAGTGGGACGAGGCGTATGGCTATGTTTATGGTAATTCACAAAATCCAGCAGAGCCTAATTTAACGATTGGCGAAGACGATAGCTTTTTGAATAAATACATTAGCCGAGTGGAAGATGATACCGATTTCAGAGGGATTGCAGATGATATTTTTGAGGCCTTCAAAACGGGCCGTGCAGCAATTGAGGCAGGCGATTATGAAGAACGTGACGTACAGGCGAACATCATTCGGAAGAAAATTTCGGAAGTGATTGCGATTCGCGCCGTTTATTATTTGCAAGCTGGAAAAACGGGCGTTGAAAATGGCGTTGAGCCAGGTACAATTTTCCACGATTTGTCGGAAGGATTGGGCTTTGTTACAGCTTACAATTTACGCGCAAGCCAAATGCTGACGAACCTTATTTTACCAAAACGGAAGCAGAAGAATACTTTTCTGACATCATCGGTGACATCAACGGTCTTTGGAATGTGGATGTGCAGGTGTTGGATGATATTTCGGAAGCGATTGCTGCGCGGTTTGATTTTACAGTAGCAGAAGCACGATAAAACTTGAAAATTAATATTTGAAATAAGCCAATAGTGTTGCAAAGTGCAACGCTATTGGTTTTCTTAGAAAATTTATCCATGAAAAAATTATTCTTTTCCTTTTCGTCACTTCCATTTTTGCTTGCAAAAGCGATGATAACATGGGAGATTCGGGCAATGCCGATAATTTTGACCGACAGGCGATGTTGGCTAATTGGGCAGACAATATCATCGTTCCTGCTTATGAAGATTTAGCGTTGAAAGTTGAAAATTTGAAAGCGGCAAGCATTAGTTTTAAAGAGACTCCTAATGTGTTGAGTTTTAGTACTTTAAAATTTGCTTGGCAAACGGCGTATGTAAGTTGGCAAAATGCGGCCATGTTTGAAATTGGAAAAGCAGAAGAATTACGGTTGCAAAACAACTTGAATATTTATCCAACGGACGTGGATGGTTTAACTGAAAATGTAATGTCTGGAACGTATAACTTGGAATTGCCTTCTGAAATCGCCACGCAAGGTTTTCCTGCATTGGATTACCTGCTTTTTGGTATTCAGCAAGACGAAACGGCAATTTTGGAGTTTTACAATGCTGATACGAATGCGGGCAACTATTTGCAATACATTGAAGATTTGACGACTCGAATCGACGATTTAGTAGATACAGTTTTGGAAGATTGGACAACAAATTATCGAGCTAATTTTGTAGAAAATAGCGGAAATTCTGCTTTGGCTTCCGTCGATAAATTGACGAACGATTACATTTTTTATTATGAAAAACACCTTCGAGCGGGTAAAATTGGTATTCCAGCAGGTGTGTTCTCTGGCGATGTTTTGAGTGATAGAGTAGAAGGTTTTTATAAAAAAGATATATCGAAATTGTTGTTTATGGAAGGTTTGGATGCGGTGCAAAATTTCTTTAATGGACAACATTTTAAAAGCAATGCAAGGGGCGAAGGTATGGCTACCTATTTGAATTATTTAGATGTGCAAAAAGGAGATGTGAGCTTGACCAATTATATCAATCAGCAATTTGAATCTGCCCGAACCGCCGCTTCAAAATTGGATGATAGCTTTTTTGCCAAGTCGAAACGGATAATGTAAAAATGCTCGAAACTTACGACCAATTGCAATTGAATGTCGTGAATCTGAAAGTGGATATGTTGCAAGCCTTCAATATCAATGTTGATTTTGTGGATGCCGACGGTGATTAATTTTTCCTTGTCATTCCGAGCGAAGCCGAGGAATCTGGACGATAAATAAGAAAAGAAAATGAGTAGAATCACACCAGATTCCTCCACTTCGGTCGGAATGACAAAACGGACCGAAGCCGCCCCCTTAGCGGTGTTCCGTATTTTTTTTGGCTTGCTCATTTTCATCAGCATGGTGCGTTTTTGGGCGTACGGCTGGATTGAAAAACTCTACATTGAACCCACCTATTTTTTCTCGTATTATGGTTTTGAATGGGTCAAACCTTGGGGTGAATGGACGTATTTGTTGTTCGGCATTTGTTCCATTTCGGCTATTTTGGTAATGCTCGGTTGGCAATATCGAATGGCGATTGTCACCCTGTTTTTGAGCTTCACTTATATTGAGTTGATGGACAAAACCAATTATCTCAATCATTATTATTTTGTTAGTCTGCTTTGTTTTTTACTCATCTTCCTTCCTGCCAACGCTTATTTTTCAGTCGATGCTTATAAAAATGCTAAAAAGCGTTTTCAATATATTCCTCAATGGACGACTTGGGCGGTCAAATTAATGTTGTGTATCGTCTATTTTTATGCGGGTTTAGCCAAATTAAATTCTGACTGGCTTATGGAAGCACAGCCTTTAAAAATTTGGCTGACAGCAAAATATGACATTCCTATCCTCGGCGATTTATTTCAACAACGCTGATGCACTACTTTTTCAGTTGGTCAGGTGCGGCATACGATTTGGCGATTCCATTCATTTTGCTACATCCAAAAACGCGGTGGTTTGGCTTCTTTTTGGTCGTTATGTTTCACTGGCTGACGTGGGTATTGTTTCCAATTGGGATATTTCCGGTGGTGATGGTTTTTAGTGCGGTTATCTTTTTGGATGGGCGGGTGCATCGGTGGATTTTGGGGGTGTTTGGGAAGATTTTGAGGATAAGGAAGGAGGTATTTGATAATGGGGGGAGTTGGGAGTTGATGGGCGAAGCCCCCCAACCCCTAAAGGGGAGCGCACACGGGGTAAATGTAACTGAAGTAGTCAAAAGTGAAAGAGAGAATCATAAAATATACAATGCTCAAAAAAATCAAACTACCACCAATCGCTCCCCTTTAGGGGCTGGGGGCATCACTTTTTAAAACCCCTAACCATCCCCATCCTAACCCTCTTTTTCATCATTCAAATCCTTTTTCCTTTTAGAAATTTTTTTTACTCAGATGAAATTTTCTGGACAGAAAATGGATACCGATTTTCGTGGCGAGTAATGTTAATGGAAAAAGCTGGGTACGCCAATTTTAAAGTCGTTGACCCCGAAACGGGTAAGCGTTTTTACATCAATAATGGCAATTTTTTAAACCCTTTGCAAGAAAAACAAATGGCGACGCAGCCTGATATGATATTGGAATTTGCTCACTTTTTAGAACGGTATTATCAGCAATGGGACATTAAAAATCCAGAGGTGTATGTTGAAAGTTATGTAGCCTTGAATGGGCGTACGAGCCGACCTTTTATTGACCCGACCGTAGATTTGACAAAAATCAAACAGTCTTTTGGGGAGAAAAATTGGATATTGCCGTTTGGGGAGGAGATTTGGGGATTTTAGTAACTCGGGTTTGAAACCCGAGAAGACGTCTGCTCGGGTTTCAAACCCGAGTTACTTGAATATTTTTTTATGAAAATTATGTATCACTTTGGTCAGTTTTTTCTCAAAAGAACGCTTGTATCTTTTGTGTTATTTTTATACTTGTCAAACCTTGTATCTGCTCAATATTCCCTATCGGGCACGATTACCAATTCCGAAAAAAATACGCCACTCGCCAAAGTCGAAATCTACCTCATCAACCTCGATAAAAGTGCATTCTCCGATAAAAATGGCAACTTTATTTTTGAAAATTTACCCAATGGAAGCTACGATTTAATGACCTTATCAGTAGGCTATACTAATGTAGCCAAAACGGTGGAAATTGATAATGTAAATGCTCAAATTGACTTAAAATTATCTCCACTATCCGTTGATTTATTAGAAGTTATCGTCAAGGAACAAGCCGAGCAAAATTACAGTTTAACGCATCTAAAACCCGTCGAAGGCACGGCAATTTACGCAGGAAAAAAGACCGAAGTAGTGATACTCGGTAAGTTGACGGTCAATGCGGCAGCGAACAATGCACGCCAGATTTATAGTCAAATCGTAGGATTAAATATACAGGAATCCAACGACGCGGGGCTGCAGCTCAATATCGGTGGGCGTGGACTTGACCCCAATCGTTCCGCAAGTTTCAATACGCGTCAAAATGGGTACGACATCAGCGCGGATGTGTTGGGTTATCCAGAGAGTTATTACAGTCCGCCAGCGGAGGCATTGCGGGAGATTCAAGTGATTAGAGGGGCGGCTTCGTTGCAGTATGGGACGCAATTTGGTGGACTGGTGAATTTTGTTTTTAAAAAGCCAGTTGCCAATAAAAAAGTTAGTCTTGTGTCGCGCCAAACGGTCGGTTCAAATAGCTTGTTTACCTCTTTTAATTCCTTGTCGGGAACGGTTGGGAAATTGAGTTATTACACCTATTTTAATTATAAACAAGGAGAGGATTTTCGACCGAATTCTGGTTTTGATTCTAAGAATTTTTTCGCGCACGTTGGATATGAATTGTCTACAAAAACACGCATCAATTTTGAATTTACTTATTTGAAATATTTGGCACAGCAAGCAGGGGGATTGACGGATGCGCAGTTTTATGAAAATCCAAATTTCAGCAATCGGACACGGAATTGGTTTGAAGTCGATTGGAAATTATACGCGGCGAGGTTGGAGCATGAGTTTTCGGAAAACACCGATTTGTCGCTTCAATTATTTGGCTTAGATGCCAGCCGAAAAGCAGTTGGTTTTCGCACCAATCGGGTGTCGCAAAATGACGTATTGATTGCTCCGCGAGATTTATTAATCGGTACTTTTCAAAACGGTGGCGCGGAACTTCGGGTACTGCACCGCTACGATTTAAACGCAAAATCTGCCATCCTTTTGTTGGGTGGAAAATTTTATAAAACCAACAACACCGCAATTCAAGGTGCGGGTAGCAACGGCAGTGATGCGGATTTTTCTTTGCAAAATGACGCCTTTCCAAATTATCCCAATCAATCCAATTTTACCTTTCCTAATTTGAATGTGGCGGTGTTTGGCGAGCATATTTTGTATTTAAATGACCGATTGTCGATAACGCCCGGTTTGCGTTTTGAATACATAAAAACGGAAAGTGAAGGTGATTTTAGACGGATTGACTTTGATTTGGCAGGGAATCCCATCCAAAATGAAGTTTTTGAAGACAATCGAACGCTTTCTCGAAATTTGCTATTGGCGGGAATTGGCGCAAGTTTTAAACCAACAGACTCTTTAGAAACCTATTTTAATTTCTCTCAAAATTATCGTTCCGTCACCTTTTCTGACATTCGCGTCATCAATCCTTCGTTTCAAATTGACCCCAATATTTCGGATGAAAAAGGTTTTACAACAGACCTCGGTTTGCGCGGGAATTTCAAAAAGGTCAATTACGATGTCAATGTTTTTGGCTTGCTGTATGACAATCGTTTAGGGGAGGTTTTAAAACCAGAAACACGCATCAATGCCGAAGGCGATACTGTCGAAACGGGTAGAGTAGTGCGCTTTCGCGGAAACATTGGTAGCGCATTTATTTATGGTTTGGAAAGCTTTTTTGATTGGAATATTTTGCGACCCAATTTAAAAGAAAAACGCTTTACTCGGTTGAATTATTTCGTTAATTTTTCGCTGACGGATTCTAAATATTATCAATCCGAAACGCCGGGTGTGGAAGGCAATAAAGTTGAGTTTATTCCTCTGATTAATTTAAAAACAGGTGTTAATTTTGGCTATAGAAACCTAACGAGTTCTCTACAATTTACCTATTTGTCGGAGCAATTTACAGATGCTTCTAATGCGCCACAAAATCGAAATGACAATCAAAGCGGCATTGTCGGTGCGATTCCGAGTTATCAAATTATGGATTTATCTTTAGCGTATAAATTCAGGTTTTTAAAACTGGAAACGGGGGTGAATAATTTGCTTGACCAAAGTTATTTTACGCGCCGGGCGACGGGGTATCCGGGGCCAGGGATTATTCCGTCTGCGCCGAGGACGTTTTATGTGACTTTAGAACTGAAGTTATAGCATTTAACATTTAACTCTGGGCATTTTTTTTTGCAAAAAAAATACAGAATTTCTTCTTAGGAACGCTCAACTAATAAACTAAGATTCTTGAGAGAGGGGTTTTGTTCATAGTTTTTACTTTAAAAGTGCGATTTATGTTAGCGCAGCGATATAATGAGCATTTTTAAAGTGGAAAATATGGACTAAATATCCTCTCAAGAATCTTAGTTTATTAGTTGAGCGTTCCTTAGAGGGAGCAAAAAATAAAAATTTGCAATTTTCATTTTTTGCTCTCTCTTAAAGTTTTAAACTTAAAAATGCTTTGCTTTCTTGTTTTCCAAAGCAAAAAAAAATCAAGAGATAATAAGTAGGTGACCTCAAATAATCGACACTTTTAGACAGGACTATTTTCCGTTTAAGAAACTTAAAAAATGGTTGAATAAAGGGATTATTACCGTGTAACAAAAGTTTGTTTGATTTTTGGAGCAGAGACTTACTAAGTTTTTGAAACTTAGCAAGTCTGGAACACTTGGAATTGGAGCTAATTTGCTAAATTTTCAGAATTTAGTAAATTTTTTTAAACTTGAATAAACTTTTGTTACACGGTATTATTAAACGATTTTTTAAATTCCTTAAACGAAAAATATCCTCTGTTAAAAGTGTCGATTATTTAAAGTCACCTACTTACAAATCAATATTTGCAAAATTTTGATTTGTATTATCTCTTAAAGCAGCACCCGTATTTTTTTTGCAAAAAAAAATGCCCCGACACCACCAGAACTACATTTAAAAAATCCCCAACTCAACCTTATTTCCTTTCAAAACGTTTCCTTTTGGAAAAATTCCATGCAAACTTGAATTTCAATTAATGAAATGCTATTTTTGCACGAATTTTGCAAAACCAATTTATAAATAGCGTTTATGCCACTTTTTTTAAACGCTACCAACAACTAATTTCAAATAAAAATGGCAAATAACGGAAGTACAGACATCCACAATTGCGTGATTATTGGGTCAGGACCAGCGGGCTACACTGCGGCGATTTATGCAGCACGAGCGAATATGTCACCTATATTATATACGGGTGAAGAACCGGGTGGTCAGTTGATGATTACAACGGATGTAGAGAATTACCCTGGCTATGCGGATGGCGTGATGGGACCGCAAATGATGGAAGATTTCAAGAAGCAGGCAGAGCGATTCGGGACGGTGATTCATTATGGGACGAAGATTGACAAAGTAGATTTTTCTGGGCCAGTTCATAAATTGTGGACGAGCGACGGGAATGAAGTCCATGCCCACACGGTCATTATTTCGACAGGTGCGAGTGCGAAGTGGTTGGGCTTGGATTCTGAGCAAAAGCTAATGAATAAAGGCGTTTCGGCTTGTGCCGTATGTGATGGTTTCTTTTTTAGAGGTCAGGAATTGATTATCGTGGGTGCAGGAGATACAGCGGCTGAAGAAGCGACTTATTTGTCAAAATTGAGTCCAAAAGTCCACATGTTGGTACGACGGGATGAAATGCGGGCTTCCAAAATCATGCAGCAGCGCGTGATTGATACAGAAAATATCGAAATTCACTGGAACACCGAGACTTTGGAAATCTTAGGAGAAGAAGAAGTAACGGGTGCGAAAGTGAAAAACAATAAAACGGGCGAGGTGAGCGAAATTCCAGCAAAAGGATTTTTCGTTGCCATCGGTCACAAGCCAAATACGGGCATCTTTGACGGCTGGTTGGACATGGAAGATTCTGGGTATTTGATTACCAAACCAGACAGCACCAAGACCAATGTTGACGGTGTTTTTGCCAGCGGTGACGCACAAGACCATGTGTATCGACAAGCGGTGACAGCAGCAGGAACGGGTTGTATGGCAGCATTGGATGCGGAGCGGTATTTGGCAGCAAAAGGGATTATTTAAAAACAGAGTTCGGAGTTCGGGGTTCATAGTTCATGGTTTTGCAACGATGAACTATGAACCCCGAACTCTGAACCTTCATAACAAAACAATATGTCAACTTCTACAAAGGGACGCTTTCGTGCGGGTGTATTACACGGCGACGAAGTAACGGAATTATTGAATTATGCGAACGACAACAATTTCGCATTGCCTGCGGTTAATGTTATCGGCACCAGCTCGATTAATGGAGTTTTGGAAACTGCGCGAGACTTGAATTCACCAGTAATTATTCAATTTTCAAACGGCGGTGCTGCATTTAATGCAGGTAAAGGCTTGTCGAATGAAGGTCAAAAAGCAGCAGTCGCAGGTGCGGTTGCGGGAGCGACGCATGTTCATTTTATGGCTAAACAGTATGGTGTGCCAGTAATTTTACACACAGACCACTGCGCGAAAAAATTGTTGCCTTGGATGGATGGCATGCTTGCGGCAGGGGAAGCGTTTTACAAAGCCAATGGTTATCCTTTGTACAGTTCGCACATGATTGATTTGTCGGAAGAACCAATCGAGGAAAATATCGAAATCTGTGTCGAATATTTGAAGCGAATGGCGCCAATGGGCATGACTTTGGAAATTGAATTGGGTGTAACGGGTGGTGAAGAAGATGGCGTGGACAACACGGACATTGATAGCTCGCGTTTGTACACACAACCTGATGAGGTAGCTTATGCTTACGAAAAATTGAGTGCGGTAAGTGAGCGTTTTACGGTTGCGGCGGCATTTGGTAATGTGCACGGGGTGTATAAGCCAGGAAATGTAGAGTTGAAACCAATTATTTTGAAAAATTCACAAGACCATGTGAAGGAGAAATTTGGTTTAAAAGGTGATACACCTATTAATTTCGTTTTTCATGGTGGTTCAGGTTCGAGTCGCGAAGAAATTCGGGAAGCAATCGAATATGGTGCAGTCAAAATGAATATTGATACCGATATGCAGTGGGCATTTTGGAATGGTGTACGTGGTTATTATGAGGATAAAAAAGGTTATTTGCAGACGCAAATTGGTAATCCTGATGGTGATGATGTACCGAATAAAAAGAATTATGACCCGCGAAAATGGTTGCGTGTGGCGGAATTGTCTTTTGTGGAGCGATTGAAGCAGGCGTTTGAGGATTTGAATTGTGTGGGGAAGAATGTTTAGACGGCGCACGGTTTTCGGCGCATGGCGCACGGGGGCTTAGGAAATAAAAAATGCCTGGAGGTTGGATGACTTTCAGGCATTTTTTTTTCGTAAAAAATAACATTGTTGATTCATGAACAAATTTCATGAAATTGAAAATAAAGTTAGCCGCGCTGCGGTTGGGCAGATTGTGAAAAGGGTTAGAGATAATGGCGGGTAGTTTTTGAGATGTAACTTTGTTTTGGATAACGGTTTTATGTGCCTGATTTCAGCATAAAAAATGCCCTTCAATTTTAGCGATTGAAGGGCATTTTTAACGGTCGTTTTGTGTTACCTATTAATCAATCTTTCCCTCTGTATAACTTGTCCATTTTCTTCCAATGAAACAACATAAATACCACTAGGAAAATTCATCAAATCTACAGACACCGTTTGATTATTACCATCCAATTTCTTTTCTTGTACTAATCGCCCGTCAATTGAGTAAACTTTGATTGTTTTGTTTTTGGTGGAGGCAGAAGTAACAAATTTCACCTGTGTCTCAACGTCAGCTGGATTTGGACTCAATAAAAAATGAATTTCCCCATTAAAAAGTGCCTCTTGTGTATCAACAAAAGCGGTGTCGTTTTGCAAATAGATAGTTTCATCAGTACAGTCAGGAATCATACAACCGTCAGCATCTACTTTGAATAGCCAGATATTGCCCTCTGTTTGAGTCGTATCACTTTCATATTTATCAGTTCTAAGCCCTGTTGCTAACAGTCCACCATCAGAAGTTTCCGTAATATAATAAAGTTTATTGAAAGAATCCCAGGGTCTATCCTCATGAATATAATATCGAATCCACTTCGACTCCCCCGTTGGACTAACCCGCCCAATACAATTGATATATTTGGAGATGCCGTTATACCCAAGTAATGAACCCGTCCAAATTAAATCGCCGTTAGATGTTCGATTGACGTAGTATAGTTCCGTTTGGGTGTCATTGTTAATTTGAGGCAAAGGCAATTCCCAGATTGGTTGATGGTCAGCGTCGAAACCCATAATCGTGGTGACATAAGTAAAAAAGTTTGGTGGTGTTGCCCAGGGAAATGAATAACCACCGTTGGGAAGTGGCTGTACCATTCCCATCTGAATATAGTGATAACCGAATGTTAAATCCTCTCGATATTCTGTCCAGATTTCATTCCCTAAAGTATCAATTTTTGTTACCATTGGGTAATACTCGAATAGGCCTACACGACAATAATGCCCAATTAGTAAATGTTCATCATCTACCCAAGTTAGATTATTAGTAGCATCAATATTACAATCCGTTAAGAGGTCTTTTTTCCAGAGAATATCTCCTGAGGGACTGATTTTTCTTAATGTCAAATGAGACCCCGTTCCATTTTCTTCCCAACCGAAGTTTAATAGATTTCCGCTGGGCAGTATTTCTGAATCCCACAACACGCTATTTACTACATTATCGAAAGTCTGCGTCCATAAGGTGTCACCATCCAAATCCATCTTAATTAAGATGGGTTGAGTAATGCCATTGTCTGCAAATGTACCCGCAGTAATTAAGAGTGTACTATCTTTTAAAATTGACAGTGTTGAGGTAGTCGGATTGTATATTCCTGTCTCCAAATCTTCAAATTTTCTACTCCAAATTTCATCGCCATTCAAATCTGTTTTGATAACATAAAAGCAGCTATTGAATGAAGGACTGGTAAAACATGTACTCAGCGAGATAGTATAAAAATGATTGTCAAACTCAATTATCTGAGTAGAATAATCGTTGCTTTCTGGAAAAATGATGCTTTTGGAAAAAGTAATCTGAGCATCAATAATATAGTTAGTAAACAGTAATAAAATGAGTAAACAGTATCTAATATTCATTACAATATGATTTAACGACAAAAAGGTTTATGGCAACCCAATTGGGTTGCCATAAACCTACAAGTGATTTGTCTAAATTATTTAGAAATAAGTACGCGGTCAAAATTTTCTAAAACACCATCTCGCCATAATCCGACGAAATAAAGTCCATTTTGTAAATTCGCTGTACTCAATTGGGTTCGGTATTGCTCATCGGCAAGTTGAACAACTTTGACCAATTCTCCTTTAGCATTGATTATTCTAAATTGGGTATTGATAGCAAATTCAAAATGAGCAGGTATTTCAATATTGATTTCCGTACTCGCGGGATTTGGATAAATGGTTAATTTTCCAAAGGTCTCCGTAGTTGTAGTTGAATTTGTAATTGGCGTTATTGATTGCAATGCATTTTCATCAAAATTTTCATTGACTAAGAAAACCTCTCCTTTTAACAACATCAACAAACCTCTGGCATGACTGGAAGAAGAAGATTCCCCATCTTTTACCTGCCGCAAACGATTTTCTTGTTGAGCCGTCAATACAAATTCTTCTTCTGAACTCAAAAAGTCAAGGTTAATAGACTGAACCCACTTGAATTGCTTATCATCCAAAGTTGCTTCTGGCAAAGCATCTAATAGGGCTTTTGCTGCTCCAAAGTCTTTTTTTCTAAATTGAAGTCCTAACAATCGTCTTCGAGAATCTAATGTTCCGTCAAATAATAACGTTTCTTCCAATTCATTATAGCTATTTGTTTCTGATAATTGTTTCAATCGTTCTTCAAATATCTGGATGTATTCCAATTCTAAATCACTTATTTCAAAATCTAATAACTGCTTTGGAGAAAATGTAACCTGTCCTTCAATCGTAGCTAATTCACCATTCGTCGTAGGACTTAGGTAAGTTGCCGCTAAATTCTGTGCGGATGATTTTAAAGGTGCATTATTTAGTAAGATGTCTTTTTTGCTATTCTCATTCATCCCAGTATTTGAAATGACGTTGGATAAAACAATATCTGACAAATAAGGAGAAGCATCCATCAATGCTTGATACGTTGCATCTTTGTGTGGTGCTGTATTCAATAAATAAACTAACTCATCAGTATCTCCGTCATCTATCAGCTTTTTTCGATTATCTCTTTCAATTCTTACGTCCTCTAAACAATATAGAGTAATACAATCTGGAGTTGGGGGTTCAGGTGGATCAAGTGATGGACATGTTCCTGGAACGGGTGTAGGTGTATCGGGAGAAGGATCGGGAGATGGGTATGCGTTGAAATTTCTCGTTGCAGTACAGTTATTAGTATCATCGTTGATGCCACATCTTGGAATTAGAGCAGGGTTATTTTGCTCTGCGGCAGGATGGTAAAAATAAGTCAATTCTAACGAGCTACCAGAGTCCATTACCAAATCAGTGTTAATATTATGAAGTGGAGTAAAACGATTAAAATAAGGTATAGAAGAACTTCCCATGCTGGTTTTTAGGGTTGCTATAGAGTTGCTATTGCCTAAATATTTAATGTCGAGTTTGTCAACAAAAGTTCCATTTACTTCGGTATAATTATCAAAGCAATTAAAATTAAAAGTAGTTGCATGGTTATCTCTACTCACTACAAATGCTCCGAATAATTCAGTTGTACTAAAATAATTACCATGTACTATTCCTTCACGATTTTCTATACCAGAAACCCAAAGATTTCCTGGCTGAAAATCGTTATTGAGTACTCGAAAACCACTTTTGTCATCTATTCTAACACTGCCTGTAACAGTAGAAAGCCCTGGTACTGAGCCAGTTTTTCGTATGCCAAACTCATTTTGTTGAATGGTAAGATAATCTTGACTAGATGCTTGGATATGTCTGTTATTATTGCTAAAGACATTCCGAACTACAGCAGCATCTGAATTACCAATAATTACGGGCTTATTATCAATAAATGGTGCAGTATTAACACAATCAATACCAATAGATAAATCTTGAAATTTACAATGATTATCTACAATCATACCACCGTCTAGCAAGCTAATACCAGCATCTAAACTGGATGAACCATCTCCATCTTTATTGCCCTGATCAAAAAAGTTACATCGGTTAAAATGGATACCATCGCAAGCCCAAATAGTAACGGCTCTTTTGCCTCGATTGCTCTTAAATTCACATTCTATAAATGCGCTTTTGTTTGGGAAATCATATTTTAAAAACGCAACTGACCTACGGTTATTAATAAAATGTGTACCATCTGCAAAAATTAATCCACCTCGTTGCGCCAATTGAGTAGGGTAATCAATACCACTTCGCTTGGCACTAATGGCTGTACCTGCATTGCTAAGAATACCTCCCTTTAAGAGAGCAATACCTGGATCATTAGGAGATAGTACATAGTCATCTAATCTCATATCTTCATGATGCGGGGTATTCTCATTTCCATTGACTTGGATGCCGCCCCATTCCTCATTACACATCGAAGTAATTTCTGCCCCATTTAAAATTAATCTTGCTCCAGGTCTCACATGTATTTTCGCTTGCTCTGCCATATATACATCGCAATTTATTTCTAAGGTTGTACCCGTCTCAATCACAACACTTCTATTAAACGCTCTTTGAGTATTCCATTGAATAGTAGCACCCGGTGCATTTAAGTAAAGTGGCTGGTCAGTTATCGAACAATTATTTCCATCTCCAGATGCCCTAAAACTGATATAAGGTAAATCCATGCTGTACACAAATGAATACATCTTCTCCCACTGACAGCAGCTAAGCACATTTTGCGTATAATTATAGCCCATTATATTATTACTATCTGAATTACTAAAAGGATTGCATTCTAAAGTGTCAGGGTCACTACCACATTCTGGTTGACAAAGGAAACCAGAAGTAGTGGAAGCACATTCCGCTATTACATCTAAGTCAACATCAGCACAAGTATTACCACTATTTACACAAGCAAACGAATGGCACAGGTCAAAATCGTGGAAAAACTCATGCATTATCGTACCAGCAGCTTGTTGCACAATATTAGGATTACCACATTCAAGCACCGCTCGTTGATATTTATAAATTGTTACACCATCGTCACTCGTAGATCCAGCGAAACCTGCACTATTACAAGGACATGTACAATCACTATTAACAAATTCAATATTTGCCACCTTTCCTTGGTAAAGATTAAGATTATCTATCGCTGCTTCATAAGCAGCTTGATTTTCCCAATACCAAACCCCTCCATGCTCATCGTCTGAATTAGAGTCTTCCGTGTAAAGATTTAGTCTCACCTTGCTATCACCAAGAAAGCTATTGCTAGTAAGGATGCCTTGTTGAAGATTGGACAAGCGAGCATTTGCATTAGCTAGTAGCATCTCAGCGCTTGTATTTCCATTTGATAGCGATGTTATAGGAGCATCTGGCTCAAGATTATCACCGATGCTACTACCAATAAAGTGAAAGTTGACATTGATGTATGCGTAAGGCAGACCTTCAGTATCGCTACAGTTTGCATTAATAGTACATCCTGTTGGTGGTGCCGAAGAACTAGGAGAGGCGCCCTCACCAAAACATTGAAAACCTGTCGATTCTGTTTCTTGCCCAAAAGTAATAGAAGGCACTAAAAAAATCAAAATCAATATTTTAATTAATTGTATTGATTTTTTGTTAATAATATTTTTTTTAGCGTGAATGAAATTTAGAATTTTCATTGTTGTGGGAATTTGTATAGCATAAATCTCTACTCTCTTTATTACGCAATAAAGCACAATAGAGGTCTAAAACTATTGGTTTAATATTAAAAGCTATTAACATTCATTGATGAAATGTTATAATAATAGCCAAGTTACCAAGGCAGACTTGTTTTGATATAAGTTATCTTTTTATTATGTCAGTTTTTTTCATTGAGTTGTATTTTGGTTATTGAAATTAGATTAATCAAATATACGTTTTGAGTACAGAAGAAAAGATTGTATCTGATTTAAAATGAGATACCTGTTCCGGTAAAGACAACATATGTCTAAGTTCGTGTAAGTAAAATAGATGTCTATTATATTAATACGCTGTCCTGTCAGTACTAATTATAGATTTCAATCATCTACTATCGTGGCCAAAGTAAAATAAGTGTTTCTTCTGGAACGGTGAGTAATGGTGTTTTTGGAATTTAGAGAGCATTACTAACCGAGTCGTGTTATCTTTCAAGTACGGTGTAAATATAAGGTAAATTTATTATTTCGCAAAATATTTTTAATATTTTATAAAAAATATTTCAATATCAAAAGAGAATGAAAACCTTTTCAATAAGTCTATAAAGATACAAACTTAATAACTCTTTATTTGAGCTTAAATCTCCCCATGAAAGTCTTCTCCACCTTCTCCTGAATCGGCGGCTTCGAGCTCGGCATTCTCCAAGCCATCTGAAAAGAAAACGTCGAAATAATCGGATATGCAGAAATCGACAAATTTTCATCCGCCGTCCTCGCCTATCGTTTTCCCTGAGTTAAAAACTACGGCGACATATCCAGAATAGATACCAATGAGTTACCTGATTTCGATGTCTTGGTCGGCGGCTCACCTTGCCAAGATTTAAGCATTTCCAAAAACAATAGAGAAGGTTTGCTTGGTGAAAAAAGTGGCTTATTCTTGGAATACGTCAGAATTTTAAGAAGCAAAAAACCGCCGTATTTTGTATTGGAAAATGTCGCAAGCATGAATAACCGCGATAAAAATTTCATCTCTGAAATTCTTTGAGTAGAACCCATCAAAATCAATTCTGCCTCACTTACTGCCCAAAATAGAAACAGATATTATTGGACAAACATTCCTGGCATCGAACACCCCAGAAATCTATGATTTGAACTCTACGATATTTTAGAATTAGAAGTCGATGACAAATATTTCATTGATTGGCAAAACAGAAAAGGCAAACAAATCAATCTAACTGGCTACGAAGAAACGCCCGTTTGTCTCAACGAAATTAGAACCGAACTTGGCAATCAAGAAAGACTCAAAAACAAAACGCTACTTGGAATTGATAGAAACTCCCGCAACAAAGATACTGCCCAATATGTCGCCGCCAAAAGCAAGAAGTCTCCATGCCTAACGGGCGCCATTCGTCCAGTAAATTTCATAATCGTACAAAAGGAAGGTTGATACGGCGAACGCTCCTTAGCCGTCAGAATGCCTACACCGATTGAGTGCGAACGCCTGCAATCTTTTCCAGATAATCGAACGCTCGTTCCTTGGGGCGATAGAATAATGTCAGATACTCAAAGATATAAGCAAACCTGAAATGCGGTAACTGTCAGGGTGATTCAACACATTTTTGAAGCATTGAAAAGGTACTTGATTTTGACGCATCAGGGGTTACATTCCAGCGTCCAAGGTTCCTGACTTGTTACCCCAAAATCATTGGACATTTTTCACTAAAAAAGCCGTTTCAATCCACATCGAAACGGCTTTTCCATAGAAAAAGAAGAGGGCTTCAAAAAATCCACCCTCTTCCCAAAACTGTATTTGATTACGGTTTACAATTAGAACTTATTTTGAGGAGTCAGGTGTGAGGTGCCAGGGGTTCTCAATTAATTGAAATCTCTGACGCCTCGCACCTGACTCCTTCTTTTATTCTTCAATGTCATCTAAATTTCTTATGAATACTTGCGGCTCATTGAATTCCGACACAATCGCCGTCATAATCACTTCATCACCTGGAACACTTGCACCAGAGAAAGTCGCATCTCCGCGCGTAAACATCGGAATGCTTCCCGTCAAATCCGTTACCGTAGTGCTTCCATTGTAAGTCGCTGCACCTGTGATGGTTACATCTTCGATTTTAACTAAAGTAGATTGCCAAGCGTCCGCATTCGCAAGGATTTCCGCAATCGTCGCGTCGCGTGGCGTTGGTAATGGGCCATCTCCAATTTTCATGCCATTGGCATTCGGCACATTATTAATTTGTACCAAACCGTTGAAATCTGACAATTCCATATTGGAAATATCCACTTCAATTTCATCACCCAACTCAAAAGTATTGTCATCAGAAAAACGAACAACGATACCAAATTCGCCATCTTGAACAACGACGTTTCGAGCGGTAATGTTAGCATTCGCAACGTCAGAAATCACCACTCCGCGAATGAATCTATCCGCTGGAGCAGAAGTTGAACCACTGCTGTACAATCCTCGAACGTCTTCAATACTGATTTGCTCTGGGTCTCCGCCACCAGGTCCACCGCCACCGCCCGGAATCACGTCCGCGATACTTCGCATGGTGATTTGTGGCTCGTTGAATTGCGACAAAATACCTGTGACTGTTGATGCGCCCGTTGGTACTGGTGTATCAAAAAACGAAGCAAAAGAACTTGCGTACAAATCAATTGTACCTGTTCCGTCTGTGATGTCGTTGAAGCTATAGCCAGAGTTACCGCCGATTTGTGCATCAACAATAGTTACCAATGTTGATTCCCAAAGGTCGTTATTGGCTAAAATTTCGCTCACTGTCGCTACGCGTGGAGTAGGGGAAGTGCCTACTTCAATAAATACACCATTTGTATTTGGAACATTATTGACTTGCAAACCGCCGTTAAATTCCGACAATTCTTGTCCAGAAACAACGACCTCAATTCTGTCATTTACATTAAAATTATGCGCCGATTGGAAACGAACGATAATCCCTTGGTCGCCATCTTGTAAGTGTAAGTTTTGTGGAACAATATTACCATTCACTCTGTCAGAAATCACGATTCCTGTAATTTTCGTCTCGTCTGGCCCTTCTATTGCGCCACCTAAATATAAGCCTTTCAAGTCGGCAATAGACATCAACGTTTCATTGCCTGTGCCGCCTGTCCCTGTTGAACCGTCGCAACGGGGGTTAGGCATATTTGCATCGTTGGCATTTCGAACAAACATTTGTCCATCACCATTAAATTGGCTATAAATTCCAACTAGGGTTCCATTACCACCAGGAAGTGTTTGTCCTGCAAATGATGCAAATCCACTTGTTCTAACAACGATTTCACTGCCGGTGCAATCAGCTAAGGTTTTATTCTGAGTGGCGTTTCCGACAGCATCTGCCCAAGTTTCACCTGGATTGACAAATTCTACATTTTGCAGTTCAACTAAGATGAGTAAATCATCTGCACTAAGTTCATTAAGACTCACTTGTTTGGGAACAACGAATTGGTTTCGTTTTCCTTTAACAATATGGTCATTTAAATCTAAGATATTCCCCAATTCTTCATCGCCATCTTCAATTGCAATATAACCACCTAAAACTGGAATTTCATTATTCTTTGTAATGTAAAGACCTCGTGCTTTGATGAAAATTTCTCGATTTAAAGGCAATAAATTAAAGGCATTTGTCAAGCTAATATTTAGAACAATAGCATCTGTTTCATCCTGTACGACTAGTTGTCGATAAAAATTGCCACTTTCATCATTGGCTGTTACAACAGCTCTTACCACTAAGTCATCGGTAATTTCTGTAAGCCCAGAATTACTTAGCGCGATTAAATCCGCAATCGTCGCATTGGCTTCGATATCTGGCAAGACCTCTGACGGCGGCTCATCAAATTCGTCTTTAACACAAGCCGTAAATAAGAAAGTGACTGCCAAAAAGCAGCTCAAGAAAAATTGAATATTTAAAAGATTTGACTTTTTCATTGATATATATTTTTACAGAAATCAGAGGTCGGACCGTTTTACTGTCAGAAGTCAGAATGCGTTTTTTTATAATGAAACAGTTCTAACTTTTGACCTCTGTTATTTTTTTAGAAATTTGGTAATCAGAAATCAGCAAGCATTATTATTTTAATTCAGAAAACCCAATTAGCACTATTATGTTGCCTCTCTGACTTCTGACAATGAAATGGTCTGACTTCTGACCTCTTTTATAAGGTATAATTCAAACTAATAAAGTAATTTCGACCAAAGCTATAAAAATAGCGCGGCGGAAATTGGTTGGTATCTTTAGTAGTTAAGTCAAAACGCAATTGCTCGTAGCCACCCGTTTTGAAATCTGTTTTGTCCAATAAATTGTTGACAC
>CANNZV010006287.1:0-19044 GCA_947561585.1 Caprella mutica
ATATTGTTAAATGTTTTTTATTTATAACAAAATGTTTTTGTAGTAGTAACTTGAAAAATTTAGTTAAAATATAACATTGTTGTTTAACAAAATACCTTTGTCTTTATAAATAATAATTTTGCTACAATAATATTATATTTTTGTTGATAAATTTTTTTTACTATTAACAATATTATATTGTCATTAGTAATAATTATCTGCTATTTCTTTTTGTTATTAGGCTTCATATGAATTTTAAGTTACCACAATATGTATTCATTGTTCGTACAGAATTAATATATATATAAATTTATACGTGTTTCTTGAGTGCTATTTTGTATCGATATTCCCACGTATGTCCCACGCGTGATGTCCCTCGTCTGGTTTACGCGGGAAAAAATTATGCATTGAGTCTTGGGGCAAATCTTAATGGTAAAAATATCGATACATATTAGCTACAGCAAGTTCATTCTGAAGCCTTTTTTACGTATGATAACTACGTAAGTAATGATACACACTATGTAGGTATCTATGTAGGCATTGATTAATAAAACCTAGTAAGAAACTAGGTAGGTAGGTGGGAATTGATAAATATTAATAGATAGCTATTTTAAAAGTATTCAATTTAAATTTTCTATTGCTTGTCATTATAAAAAAGAAAAGATACGGTATCAATAGAATATTAAATAATATTTATCTATAATTTCTTTAAATGGCTTGCGTGTTTTCATATTGGTTATAGTTCATTCCAATCCTACTTCTACCATGTCCAGGATGGCTGAGAGGTTAGCGCCGCAGACTGGAGATTGGAGATCGTCGGTTCGAGTCCTGAATGTACCACTTCATTTATATGTTCATTTATTCCCGTTTAATTGTATATAATAACTTGTAACATTAAAATAATTGATATGAAGCCAAATTTACATATACACTATATGCAATAAAATAAGAAATAGTAATTAAAACAACATAATCTATTTTTTCAGTTAAAATAACAAGATGATTTTGTTACTACAAAAAATTATTTGTGTTGCTTTAAATATACTTTTTGTTGACATAACAAAATACATTTTTTGAAGGAACAGTATTGTAATGTTACTATAACAAATAAGCTCTAGTTACTGTAACCTTAAAAATTCTAGTGTACCTATAACAAAAAAACCTTAACAAAAATATATATTTACTGTAACAAAATTATTTTGATGGCTCATAGCTGACTAACTTATTTTGTTGATACAACCAAAAACCTACTTTTTTCTGTTGTATCAACAAAACCGTTCTCTGTGTGTATAGTAAATAGAATAGCATATAGTATGGACATTGGACAATGCTTTTTAATTCGAAAACCGGGAATAGTATAACAGCTGAATTTCATATTCTATTTTTCATGAGTTGACTTTATATCATTTCAATTAATATAATAGCCTTTAAATCATATTTTTTGGATAGTTTTCAAGCTGTATCTATTAATCATCCCAATACAAACATTATTTTCCAGTAAAATATTAATTCATGTGGTTGAAATACAAGCAGAACTGACATGTCTATAGAATAGGTTTACCTATTGTTATATATCTGAACTTAGACGTAGTTTGATCATTTTATTTTTGGGCTAATTAATTTGTACACGTTGCAGGGACTTACAATCCTGATTGCAAATACTGGGGTAAGCAGCATAGAACAGCAACGTATAACTAAGTTAGCATAAACCAACGTTTGTTAAAATTTTAAATCTGTCACTTGATTTATTCTCCAAGTTTCTATCTTACGTAAGTACATTTAATTCTCATATTATTCATCGATAACAAGACGTACATAAATCGAAGGCAAATTATTTAAAGTACTTTTAAGAATAATAACAAAATGAACCAATTTGCATGTTTATCTTACCGGTCTATTATATGTTTTATTATTTTACTTGTATAAAAAAAATGCAAAGTGTAGACATGATAAATAAAAAGTCCACACGCGACAATCTCATTAAACGGAGTAAAGAAGGAGAAGAAACAAAATCGGTGACAAAAACTGTTTGGTATCAACCGATGCTCCTATACGAACCTCAATTAAAAATGTATATGTATTTCAATTTTTTTATTGTTCTCTTACCATATTTCAGATGGTGGCAAATCGAAAGCCAATTTTTGAGCCAAATTGTCACTAAAAAAAAGCTTCAAGCCAATTTTGGCTCATCTTTGAAGATTTCAAGCCAAAATTAACATGGGAACTTAGGAAATAATCTAAAATTTAAAGACAATCACATATATATGAGTGTAGATCATTTAAAATGTACCTAAGCGACTAACCCAATTAATTGGCCTTAATCGACATACTCTATAACAGGGCTCTCCTAAGACCGACACGGTAGGAGAATCAAGAGCAATAAAAAAATTGTAGGAGAGCAATAAAGTCGTAGCTTAGTCGAATCTAGGATCTACAGGCATAAGTTTTGAAAAAATCGTGAGCTTAAAAAAAATAGAAGTCTGAGGATAAATGCTAAAAAAAGACAGTTTTAGAATCCTTGTAAAATTTCTTACAAAGAAATAGAAGCACATTTTTCCTTTTCTTTCCTGTTTTCCTTGGATAACCGATTTGTGATGAAACTGATGATTAACTTAAATTCTCAAAGAAACTCTAAATTCAAATAAAATTTTCAGTTTTGACAGTGTCCTGTGATAAAAAAAAGTACTGTAAAAATTGAAAATATCTCTATTAGTTCATTACCTTCCATGTTTCAAAGTATGAACGTATGACACAGTAGGCTCACCAATATATTGCCCCGCCCGGGCAAGTCTACAAAGCGGGTCCATGTCGTGAAAGTTCCTTGGAGACGTTTTTGGGGGAAACATTTCTTTGAAAGATCTTGGAGACAATTTTCTAATCAATTCCTATGTTTATAATTATCCTATACTTATAATTATTGGAGAAATTTTTTAAACTTTAAGAGACAAATTTGAAAATCTTTGGAGACAAATTGTCCTCAAAATAACATATTGGAGACTGGTTTGACACACTTTGCAAACTGGTATATTGGCGACTATTGATGGGTATAGTAAGTTGAAAAAACTATAATAAACTGTTAAATCACTAGTAAAATAGCCATAAAGGATGCATATGATGATATGCATCAGACATTAAATATGATGCTGTTTACAACTTTAGATTCCTAACTAAGAAGCAAATATCTACTTTGAAAGGGGTTAAATGTGGTGTGTGCGGACAGAATGCCTACGGACAGAATGCCTACGGACAAAATGCCTACGGACAAAATGCCTAACGGACAAAATGCCTACGGACAAAATGCCTACGGACAAAATGCCTAACGGACAAAATGCCTAACAGACAAAATGCCTAACGGATAAAATGCCTAAAATCCAATTAAACTTATTTCAAATATGGAAATTGTGGACAAAGATTTAAAATAAGTTAGACCAAGTGGACACAAACAGTTTTGTCTCAGTGAGAGTTTATTAAATTACTTTCACATTGAATATGAACATTTGTAATTCAGCGTGTTTAGTGTAAACACACTCCTATTTCATTTCACTGTGTTTGTAATTTATCACTGTTTATCAGTGTCTGTTCTATTTTTCAAATCCCTCTAAAAAATTAATCTTCCTATATCTTGCCATTTTTATTGGATGTCTATAATCATTTTCTTTTATTTCCATTTTTTAAAAAGACATCTATAATCATCTTCTTCTATTTCCATTTATTAAAAAGATATCTATAATCATCTTTTTCTATTTTGATTTTTTTAATATTTTTTATTCATTTAGATAGCTACAATTATCTTCAATATATAGTGATGTTTATAGTTATTTTTGATATTCTAAAGCAA
The DNA here is from genome assembly GCA_947561585.1 of Caprella mutica. Lineage (NCBI taxonomy): Eukaryota > Metazoa > Arthropoda > Malacostraca > Amphipoda > Caprellidae > Caprella > Caprella mutica. Next base: position 3,818 of record CANNZV010006287.1, read on the forward strand.
GTTAAGTAATGACAATGTTTATATAAGTTAGTAGTGAGTGATATGCAATTAACTACTCTGGTTATGAAAAAAGACGCCGATATTTGTTTTCTTCAACTACCTTCATAGTACTATTAGATGTTCCGTTGGGGAAAAAATACAGTATTCTTTATGAGATGTAACTTAGACGTATTATATATGTATTTTCTTCTTATGTTTTACATAAATTTTTAAGAATATTATTTTATGTTCAATGATAAGGTTTATTACAACAAACTCTGTTTTTATTTACCAATAATCATTCCATTACAAATATCACTTCAATGTTTTCTATTCGGCTCTTTCATTTAGATATGGAGTTGATTCTTTTGTTTACTTTGCTACATTTTTTTAAGTCATTTTTTTACAATATCTATTTTCTTTATTAATATATTTTGTACATTAGGCATTTTGTCCGTTAGGCATTTTGTCCTTTAGGAATTTTGTCAGTTAGGCATTTTGTCCTTTAGGCATTTTGTCCTTTAGGCATTTTGTCCGTTAGGTATTTTGTCCGTTAGGTATTTTGTCCGTTAGGAATTTTATCTGTTAGGCATTTTGTCTGTAGGCATTTTGTCCGTAGGATTTTGTCCATTGGCATTTTGTCCTAGTACCAAATGTGAGGACCTAAGTCCATTTTCTAAACAAACTCGCGACTCTCCTGCCATACTATGAAACATGGATTAATTTGTCTTTGAAGTTTGTTATAAAGTACAAAACAGACTGTATTTCATGGTAAATTCCACCGACTCGTCAGCGCAATTCTTTGGAAATACCATTACTATTCATTGGTCCTATGCCCCATTAGTCTGACGCCCCATTAGTCCGATACCCCATTAGTGGGAGAGAGACTTTTGCGGTTTAATTCTGATTTAACATCCAATTTTTGTATGTTAATCGGGGGACGTGCCGTCCCCCGATACCCCTGTTGGGTTATCAAATAATCATGAAGCGTGCAGTACAATAAACTAGCGGATACAACAAACTACATCAAATGATGAAATCGAATGCATGATTGCATCATACAAATTAATATTAAAAATGAAGTAAAATAAGTTAGGGATATGAAATTTAAAAAATGAAAGAAAAAATATTGTATTATTTTGATTATCTATTAATTGAGTATATCTATGAAATAATACTTTCTGTTTCAACTGAAAAATAAAACGAGAAATAACACAGAAAGTTGTAACTGTCGGACTAATGGGGCGTCGGACTAATGAGACGTCCCCGACAATACTATTCTAGCAAAGTTGGTGGATTTTTAGCTATTTATTCCTATGTTACCATTAATTTTTTGATTGCTATACTCGAAAAATGTTAGTGGATCAGCCAAATTATTGGTAATTGTTGGTGTATTTTTTTCATGTTTTTGAAAAAATCATCTGGATTTTATGCACCAAATACAGACTATGTTAACTAACTAAAAGGATTCCAAAACTGTCTGTTTTTCTTGTAGCCCAGTCTATAAAGAATGGCCCCGGAGACCCAAAATAATTTGGGTCTTTGGAGACATTCTTTTCTTGTAGCAGATAACCTAGAAGTTAAATAGAACTTGGGCTCAAATTCTGTTCTACTATTCGGACTGACATGTAGAGTGAAAATTCTTCGACTTTTATTCATTTCTCAGTTAGTTAGTTCCGTAGATTTGAACTAGGAGCGGGCTATGTATTTAGTCTAATAAATGCAGGACACAGTAAAATAAAGGGTATGGTAATTAATTAGTATACGACCCAAAAAGATGACGTCACATTTCTTGTTTGTGAACCAGTATATTCCACCCTAGGTATATTCCACCCCGGTAAATTTGATTGTTTAACTTCTGAGTGTTGGTTATTAAAGTAGAGTAAGTAGTCCATTGAATTTTCTATTTGAACAGAAGCACACGTGCCTGAAAGTCTGAAACCAGACAAAATAAATCTAATTAGGAAATAGGCACAATACAAATTTCGAAGTAGTTTCCTAAATCCTACAGTTAAACATTCATAGCATGAGATATGCGGCATGAAATAAGTTTGAGACAAACGTAATAATTCAAAATAAAGGTAATTTAAACAATTAGCTAAATCCTAGATGGAAACTAAAGTTATTTAAATAATAATAAGGTCAAAAATATCACACAAAATTACTTATAAGTTATGGTGGAACACAGGTATGGGAGATGTTTATAGCACCTCGGGTAGTGAAAAAGTACTTTGCAGTATTCGTACAGGTAAAAAATTAAACAGATGACAAACGGGAAACGGCAAGCGTTATTAAAGATACTTAATGAGTAAAGGATATGATACATATATGAATAATAGAAATGATTAATTGAAATATATTCATAGCAACAGGTTAGGTTTGGTTAGTTATTAATATTTGTCATTTATTAATATTATATGTAATACTAGGTAACGTGCATTTTCACTGTATCAAATTAGACCTTTTGCTGGCTAATCACAAGCTGCAAAATTTTCCCCACATATGTAACACAAAACAGCTGAAAGAAAGGTTGTGTGAACGTTTTTTATCAGTTGATGTATTTAGATTTTCAATTTCAAGCTGATTTTCTTCCCTATCGCCAACACAACAGCAATATTTATTGTAAGATGAGGTCATATAGTACTTCTTGTTATTTTTATTTCATTTTGAATTTGGTATTTTAACTTCTTGTAATAGTGGTGGTTTTTAACCGGAGGCTCTTTTTTTACATTTATTTCGACCAAGAGGTTTCCGATAGAGAGGTGAGGCTTATTGTACAGGGTTTTAAGACTGGGAGGTTATTGCCGTTTTACATTGAGAGATTTTGACCACGAGGAACAGCAACTCATTAGCAAAGAACCAAAACATTGAGTGTGTTGTCTCTGCCAGTCGACCCCTTCCACACCTCATCCAACCATTGTTGTAAGAGCACAAATGCAGTTTCCTGTTAAAAAAGAATTCATTTTAACTTTTTCAATACGTAAACTTTGAAATAAACTACCATATTAAGAATATTTTTAATTATATTAGGATAAAATTTAATTTACTTGAGTTACTTACCTCTAAATATTGTCCAAATGGCTTAGGATAATTGTCTGAATTATTTTTTCATCTGTACGAATTATTAAACAAATAGCAATCTAAAAATAAAATCTTTGAATTTTTATTGTCACCCAAATGAGCATTGTAACAGGGGTGGAATTTACCGGGGTGGAATATACCTGTGGTGGAATATACCGGGGTGGAATATATCGGGGAAGAATATACCGGGGTGGAATATAAGAACTCTCGTATTTGCATGTTAATATATTGAGAGGATTAAAGTTCATAACAGTTTCATGTGATAAATAGTAAAAATACCAATTGAACATTGAATTTCAATACATAGATATAATTCAGGTGTGTTTCTATTGTTCTCTTCTTTTATTTATCTATATAAGAAATAAGGTATTAAACACAAACTACATAAGAGCCTAAACTCTAGTTCCTATGAATAACAATTAAGAAATGAAATAATGGAAATATAATTTAACCAATGCCTATAGATAGTATTTTATAAGAACAAAAAATAAATTTACTAGTAACGAAGTTTAAGTTGGCAGTCCCATGTTTCAAAGTGTGGTCAGAGTCGCCAGTCCACTGCAGACTTTACAAGAATAAATTTAAGTAAAATATCTAAATAATATTATTTATATCTTTGGCTATATTTCTATTATTAATACAATTATAGAAAAATAAATTTAACCGTAACGATTAAAAATGAACTAGTTAACACAGAGCATATTATTATTTATTCACGTAGCAATCAATGCAATTCAAGATTTGTTGAATTGTTGTAGCTGTTTGAATTCTGTTTTCCAGGCACTATAAAAAATGTATGTTCTGTATATAAAAACAAATATATTTTCTGGGAATCAAATATACAGGAATCAATTGACCGGGGATCAAATGACCGAAGATCAGACAATTGACCGGCCACCATTATAGGTAGTGAATTCAAATAAATATAATTTGTCTGAAATAATGATTCATTGTTGCGGCAATCATTTCTAACTTTTAGAATTGTTTTTCTTCTGACAATTGTATATGCATTTAATTAATATAAGAATAGTAAATGTCAATTTGATTCATGGATTTAGATGATAAAAAATAGTTTGTTTGCTAAGTATTCAGAATAAGCAATAAATTTAATATCTGAAAATCAAATAAACAGGAAGAAATTGACCGGGAATCAAATGGTACGAGGATCGAATCAATCAAAATCGTTCATTTTTCCTCTATCAAAAGCTCAGTAAAATCATTATAAGAAAGGTTTTAGTATATATTCATAAAAAAAAGCCAACATACATCAGAAAATTTTGTATCAGAATTTTGGAATGAGTTATAATCATTGGATTTTTTCAAAAGCATTTATTTACATTACATCTCTTAATTGTCATTCGGGCATTCGTGGACATTTATTGAAAAGCTGAGCATATTTCTTCTATTTGATCACTTGGTAGATATTCGCATAAAGGAGTCCTGCAAACTGGACAACAATTTCTGAAAGAGAAAAGAAAATGTCAGCAGAAATGATTTTGGTAATATTAGAGCTATTTAGGAGGAAGATGTTTGTAATTCAGATGAGAAAGAATCGTTAATTTAATATATACAAGGAAAACAGAAAAAAGTAATCCTATTATTGTAAAGGTAATAAATCAGTAATTTATACAGACAGACCCCGCTTTAAATAGACTCCGCTGTTATAACAGGACGACTTGAAGCGGAGTTGACCTCGAGCTTACTTACATCAGTTGAACCAGAAAATTAATTTTAAATCTTTTTATTCACATTGAAGGAACCTAGTAATATACGTTACATAGTATTAGAGTACCATGAAACTTTCATAGATTTTTGTTAATAGAAAAAGAAAAGATTGTAACAACAATGCTAAACTTAAAGCGGAGTCTTCCCCGCTTTAATTTTAATTTCTAAGTTAATGTGAGTTACAATTTTTGACTTAAACAGGGGTATGCCAGTACTACATACATATTAAGAACTACGTTCGTCAGTCTGTGTGTCACACATTTAGTACATGTCAAATCCACTCTAAGTTAAAATATGAGTAAAAAAATCAATTTCTTGTATATTCACACACTAATTACCTTTTATCATGTGTTCCAATGAGCGTCTTGAGGCAAGACTTACAGATGCTGTGTTTGCAGATCAGCAAATTATAATCATCTTCTTGCATCTTTTCATGACAAATTGGGCATTCACCATCGTTGTAAATCTGAAGGAAACTTTCAGCTGTAGCTTGCTCACCTAGAAGTTTTCTCCATTTTGATTTTCTCATTTTGGGAATTCTCGCAAGACTTTCTATGGGAAGTGGATCTTACAGAAATACCACCCGAGAGAGTAAACTAATTACCACTTGATCCAAATATTGCATTTGTTCTTTCCATGCTATAAACTCCATAATTCTGGTTACTACTAGATACAGCGCACCATATGTTACATTAAAAAGATTTTCTGAGAAATATAACATTTTTAACACACAATTCGAATAATATACGACGGTTTTGAGACAGATAGCCTGATCAATTTCTAGAAACCGGAGAGAATTTAAAATTTTGTAAAATTTGAAAACCATTTCTTTAAACAACTTCTCATAAAAATTATTTTTTTCTGATACAGTTGTAAATGACTTTGTGTATCGTGTGATAAACTGGAAGATGAATTTAGTTTCTTCAGGAGAGAACAAAATGCACTCATTTTTTTCATCTCTTTTGTATCTTGCCTTCCAGTATGTTTCGTCAAAATCATATAAGCTCTCAATATAATTTGGATTTGTTGTACTTAATTTTTCAAAGTTAGCCATATTGTTATTAGAAATTATTGTAGTATCATTTACTCTATAGTTTACATTGTCCTCTGGTTCAGATATTACGTTATCTAAATTATAAAACTGCGACTGAATAAGAATGTCAAATGTCTCTATGGTGATAATTTCATATGTAATGGAAACACGTACAGGAGGATGTACAAAGAATAAATCACGAACATTTTCGACTCCAATTTTAGTTGAAAATGTCATGTCACCTGCCCACATGATTATTTCAGTATTATCATCATTCAAATCATTATGTTTAGTGACAGAGTAAATTAAAAAGAATAAAAACCTCACTTCATCCAGGCCTGCCACCATTAGTTTCGTGAGCTCAGGTTTTGATGGGAAGAGCTCAACTTCTTTGAACCTCCTTTTCATATCTCTTGCCTTTATATAATTCAATTCTATAATTTCAGAATGTTTCTGTGTTGACAATGATTTCGACAACTTTAATGAAAAGTGTTCCATCTGGACCAACAAATTGTATGCTGTAATGACTTCGTCCTTCTTTAATTCATTTCCAAGATAAAATTCTGATGAAATTTTCTCTATAATTTTCAGAAAAATTCTTTGAAATTGATCAAAATGTTTTGCAATGTCATCATCTTTATCATTAATATAATGATAGATATGAAATAGAAAAATCACTAGATCTTCAAAGCTAGCGTTGTCGTCTACTTCACATAACACTGGATTGAAACTAAGACTCCATGGCTTGCCTTCTATTGGCTCTCCAGAAATTCCGTTCACTCCCAAGAAGAATGGCTTCTCCAGAAGTTTTTCCTGGAAGTACTCAAATTCATAGATTTGCGTCTCATCTAAAACCCCTTCCATTTTCGAGAAATTTCCTCCAAGTCCAGATATGATTCACCAAATCTTGTGGAAGAAAAACCTGGAAAATATTTGTACATTATACTTTAAGCAGGAAAATAACTAAATAAAATTGAAATATGTGATAAATTGAAAAAATAGTATTAGGCAGATATGGAATGAATGAATATAATGAATAAAAATATGGATATCAATAAGTTGAAAATGTGGTCCTACGAGTCTTCATATGATCGAAAAATTATAAACATTTTCTATACATTAAATAGTGGCTTAGGTTGAGGCTGAGAAATTAATAGCAATGGATGAGGTAATTTTCAATCAGATAGGAAGGAAATTTGTAATGAAAATCTACAAAAGTGCTGAATAGTCGCGTTACACACTCAAATAAATAATATTTAAATTAAGAAAGTTATTATTACAGGAGCTAGTATTTTAAAATCGAACAAGCGTGTTCTTAAAATCTCAACGATGAAGGTAATAACTGAACTAATCAATGAATTTTCTGACCAACTGTCAAATATGGGATATACCTACTTTAAATATATAATCCCGCTCTATAATACAGAGCAATGTTTTGACATATTAATATATAAATATATATAAGGCGTTTTTTTCAAATTTCCATCTGTTTTTTCTTTTATGAGCATTTTTTGATGACTAACTGAAATTTAAAAAAAAAATCAAAATTTTCGATTTTGAACTTCGATAAAAAGAGAAAGAAATTTCGAAAAAGCCATTCATAGATTTGTTATGAATGTTCCAAGGATTCCAAAACTGTCTTTGGTTTTCCTGTAGCGTGAAAACTCATTGTTTTCTCGTCTTTTTTAGTTGGAAAATATAGTTTAGAATTTTTTTTGTTAAATTTCAAAAGACGAGAAGTGTTCGAGTGTTTATAGAATGAAAACGAAGACAGTTTTAGAATCTTTGGAACATTTGAACAATTGTAATAATGCTTTTTCAAATTTCTTCCTCGTTCTCTTTTTATTGCAGTTCAAAAACGAAAAATTTTGATTTTTTTTAATTTTAGTTAGTCATCAAAAATTGTTCATAAAAGAAAAAACAGATGTAAATTTGAAAACTCTTCTTTTTGGTTGTTTGAAATGTTCCAAAGATTTCTAAAACGGTCTTCGTTTTTATTCTAGCATATACACTCATACACTTCTCGTCTTTTGAAATTGGTAAATAAAATTAAATAACTACATTTCTTTCGACAAGTAAAGCCAATTATATTAAATTCGAAAAAGTTACATGAATGATATGTGTTTTTTTTTTGCGAAGTTATATATTCTTTACAAATTTAAGAACGATCGGTTCTAAAATAAATAAGTTTTCAAAAGTAGGTTGACCCCCTCAAATATGAAGCTAGTTAATGTACTGCAATATACCTACTTAACTCTATGTTCAAAATTTAGTTGAAACGCAATATATTTAAACTTTATTTTGTAATAGTTTCAAAAGAGATTATTAAACAGCAGAGCTGGGCGCACGAACCTTTTTTTAGGTTCCGAATCCGAACCTGAATCTTCGTCGATTTTGGGTTCTGAACCTCCGTATAGCGAACCCAATTTTGAAAAGTTTGGTCCAATCATTTGTTCCGAACCAAACATTTATTCCGAACATTTTTACGCTAACCTCGGATTTTTAGGTATATATTTTATATCTAAAAAAAATGAAAGTGAACTACAGTCTACACTTTTATATTCGGCCGTATTACTTCCAAGGCTATTAGGGCAACATATATAAAAAAAAAGTTTTTTCAACATGATACTGATTATTTACTATATGAAATGGCTATAAATTTGAATGTCCGGGGCCAGATATCCGGGTAGAGCATTTTCCATGCAGTCCGTTTAAATATCCAATATGTTAGTGGAATGAGTTAAATGCACTACCCTGTTGATTTGTGTATCACTAGCCTGATGAATATTTGTAATTTAGAGTCTAATTAGCTATCATAAATTATAAGTCATATCCTCATTCTTTCTACGAATATCCTTACCTATTTTCAACCTATAGAACATATCCTGGTTCTTTATTTGAATATCCATAACTATTCTCTAGGACATATCCTCATTCTTTCTCAGAAAATATTTACCTATTTTCTACCTTCAGAACATATCCTTAGTCTTTCTCAGAATATCCTTACCTATTTTCTACCTTCAGAACATATCCTCATTCTTTCTACGAATATCCTTACCTATTTTCAACCTATAGAACATATCCTGACTCTTTATATTAATATCCTTAAATATTCTCTAGGACATATCCTAAATCTTTCTTGGGATATCCTTAACTATTTCCTTAGACATATGCTTATTCTTTCTCAGAATATCCTTACCTATTTTCGACCTACAGAACATATCCTTAGTCTTTCTCAGAATATCCTTACCTATTTTCTACCTTCAGAACATATCCTCATTCTCATAAAATATTTACCCATTTCCTACCTTCAGAACATATCCTGATTTTTCATCAAATATCCTTAGCTTTAATTTAGGACATATCCCCATTCTTTCTCTGAATATTCATAATTATTTTCCTAACTTTGTCGGGATCGATTCAGCAGGATATATAGAAAAGAAATAACCAGAATATGTCGGGATATATTCAGGATATATAGAAAAGAAATAGCCAGGATATGACGGGATAGATTCAGCAGGGTACAGATGAAATGACCTGGGTATGTCTGAATAGATTCAGCAGGATATTTAGATAAGAAATAAGCAGGGTATGTCTGGGTAGATCTAGCAGCATATACAAATAGTAGCCAGGATATGGCGAGGTAGATTAAACTTTATATTCATATTTTATTTAGAATATAATCAGTATATGTCTATGTTTCAACTTATAACACTCTTTTTCATCAATACCCTGACTAATATCAAAAGTTAAACTTTTGAGCTTGGGCTGAGCTAATCCGCCAGAGTTTGTATCCCTAACTACACTGTTTCTTTTCATTGATACCCTGGTTATATCAAGTACTTCTCTGGGCTGGGCTGTGATACAGCTCAAAGATAGAAAAGTACAGAATGTATAGTAAATAGAAGGAAAATTATTTTTAAAGGAAAATTATACTGAATTTATAACGATTAATAGTTTTAATAAATCATAAGAAATATTTCTATATTTTTTTAAATAGATTCCACGCGAATCATCCATACATGGAAAATATGATAACAAAAATAGTAAGTTGATGAAATTAACTAGTTTAGAAAAGTTTTTTTTTTCTACTTTGCAATAAATATTAATGTACGATTTCTAAATATCACGTTGTGAACTGAAGAAGAAGTCATCTGCACTCAAGTCCAAAAGCTCATCGCATTCAACGAGGTCTAGCGGCGTTGCAAATTCTGTTAAAATAAAATTTAAATATTTAAGTCCTCTAATTGTATGGATTAGTTATTTAAAAAAATTACAACAAAAAAACTCACTCGTCTTTTTCTTCAAAGTTGTTAGATGTGGTTGCACAGCCCCTGAAAACGTAAGGGTTTCAATTTTAGTTTCAGATTTATACATTATTGTTATAGAAGATCTAAATAATATAAAGATGGTTAATTTTTTACTCTTACTTTGAGATGGTTCGATGATCTCATCTGAAGATGACGATTCGCAGTTATACTTGGCTTGGGCTTCTTTGGGAAAGTCTGAGAAACTTTCCCATATGCTTCCCTGGGACAAGACATCATTCTGGATCTTTTGCTTAGGTTTCTTCTCGCCTCTAAGCCAATCATCCATAATTGAATGTTTATCTGTTAGAATTAATTTAGACGAAGGATTACAGTATTTGCATTATATAGTTACATTATGATAAAAATTTTGATTGTAGGAATTTATATCGTGCCACCTAACATGACCCAGTATCTATTATAATTTCACAAAACTAACCTATATAACACACTAGATTAACTTAAAGTTTAAAGGTAAATCAAATAAATACCTTTTGAAGGTTCATCCGAGAGTTCAATTTTTGCTGGAGGTTTATGTTCACCCAGCATTGAAGCACCAGCATCTGTAAAGAAAAAAATAATCAACCAGAAAATATAAAGTATCAATATAACTATAAGTATGGACAATTAGTAATAAGAAAATTTACCATTCTCGCTGTAAAGAGAACCAATTATATCTGGAATAGACTCCATAGATTGTGGACATCCATCTTCTCTAGGCCTCTTATTAATCTGTACTTGTTTACTGGTTGATGGCCTTTGTGAGAGAAGTGATGAATGTCCAACTTGTGTACTGGATGGAGGCTGTACTTGAAAGCGGTTTGATGGCTGTTCTACTCGCTGACTGGTTGAAGGCTGAGTTCCTAAGATATCAAATAAGGAATCTGAATCTTCAGCAACCCGGGCTTCCAGAAACTCTTTCAGATCGAATTCGTCACCCAATTCTGGCAACGCGGGTAGGGCTTCAAATGGATATTCAGCATTGGGGTATATGAGTGGCTGGGAACTTTGATTTGGTACCATATCCAGGTTTATGACATCCCATCTGTCTTTCGAAAGACGGGATAGATCAGGAAAACTATTGGAAAATACTGCAATTTTCATAGAGTTCCTGAATCTCTTGCATTGTCCTTTGTACTTTCCTGATACCAACACACCGTTTTTTAGGGATTCGAGAGCTCCATAGTCGAAATTAGGGGTAGATGACCTGCTGACATCAAAAACCACCCCCTTTGTGGATATGTCCACTAAAGAAGCCAAGTCTCTCGAATTAGTCATGCCATCAAGGTACTGAAAATCATATAGTATGCTTAAGTAAAAACATAAAAAGGTTTTCCCCCTATTTCCTGTGGCATCTGTGACCCATAGGATTGTTCTGGAGTCCTGTTTCATCAGCTTGTCTAGAACGGAGAATTGCCATTCCTGTAGAGCCTTTCGCTTCCATTCATTGAATTGGAATCTTTTATCTTGCAAGTCAGTTATGGTGGTGACAATTCTGTCATAGTACGAGGCCTTATCTGCATATTCTTTGGATGACTTCACCTGTAATTTACAATTGGGGTCCATCAGGCCTTTTATTATGAGAGACGTAGAAGGTGCTTGTTTCTTTTCCAACTTTTCCTTAAGAGAACCATTGACTTCAGGTACAAAGTCCCCTATGATTGAGTAGTCTCCATCTGAAAACGATGGGACAATATAGTAAACAGGTAAATTACGGTAAAGTAACTTAGACCACAAAACACCAAAACACTAATAAAAATCATAACTTCAAAAACTCCTCTAAAATTAATAAATTAAAACACGCATTGCATTTGTTTCGATGTGCTGCATCATACTAATATAAAATAAGTTCAGCAGGATTTAGAATATTTAAGAAAATTTGCTTTTAATTTAATGCAATTTACCTGCATGACTCTGAAGGTGTAATATACATATATACCTGGACCACATGCAAGCTTCCAAATTATTATTGATAAAGAGGGTCATAGGTGTAACTATTTTTTATATTGTTAAAATTAAAGTAGCACTACCTACATTACCGATTACTAGAGAAATGATACAGAACAGGAGAAGCATTTAAAAACTAAAATAACACAAAATATATTAAAGCCAGAGTCTTTAAATAAATAGTTTGTCATATGCGACTAGATGAATATCAAGGTGAAAATATTTCAACAATTCTATAATTATTTAAAAGTCCTCTACACCTATTCTACAAAACTGGAAACTAAGATGGATTAAATAATTATCATTTATTCAGACATTTTAGATAAGTTAACACAAACTGCTAGTTTGAAGTAGGGTCAAGCAGGTAAATTGCAGCACACTACCTAACTGCGGCCTTAAACAACTAAGACATCATAGCATCTATACACACGTTAGAAATTTAAATGAATATAATTATAATAGCATGCACTGCGCTTTTTTTGATAGTTATGCAACATTTTAATGTAATTTCGGTTCAGAATGTTTTAAAGACTTTTGAGAGGGCCGCAATTAAAAATCAAAGCGCCGCAATTTACCTGTGTGACCCTAATTGTAGGATGTATAACTTACTATCAATCATTTAATTACCGAAATTAAATGTGACTTCATAGTGATTCAATTTAGGACATTAATAGATTTTTAAAGATTCTCAAATAAATAAAACTTACCTTTAGTGCAATACCGGAAGTTTTGAAGTGACGTTCCTTGTGCTGGCACCCAAAAAGCAGTAGCAAAAATTTTCCTAATATGACTTAATCTAACTGAACGGAAGAATTCTACATATCCTTGGAGATGTTTGGTCCCAGTCGTAGGAGCCACTTCTCTGCCATAAACGCATCGTTTCACTTTGAACTCTGACCTTTTCAAATATTTATCAAAATCAAAATTTTCTTCATAATTGTTATAAGTATAACACCATTTGCTGACTTGTGCAATTATTGGATGAGACATACTGAGTCACTGTTCACAGAATGCAGTGCAAATTTAAACTATAACTTACAGTCAGCATATAGGCAAGACTATGGGTCTGAATTAAAATTCGGTTGCCGCATGTGAATTTTATGCTATTGAAACCACACCAAAATAGCATGAAAACTATTATTGACAATGTAACAATTAAAGAGCGATAAATTGACATCATAACAGACAGCATTATTTATCTATAAATAAATAATTTGAATTGTGGAAATATCAAACTCGTCTCCATTGAAAAATTTGATAATATTTTTTAAGAAACGGTATCAATAATTAGTTATTCTTAGGTAAAGCTGCAATTAATTTACATAATAAATATACTTATTTCAGTAAACATAGATACAAATTCAAATGAAAGACACTGCAATTAGAAAGAGATTTTTTTTATTCAATTACCGTATCAGAGAATTATATACTTATAATACGAAGAGAAAACTAGGTTAACTATGTATTTACATTTTACGTATATTGATTAGTCTTATGCAATACAGTGAAAATATAAACGGAACTTGACTACGCGCATGATGAGTACTGCCTGTGTAAAAAATATATACACATTCGAAAATAATATACCCTAAAACAATTCTATTACAAGATATTTATAACTTAGTGCAGCCTGAAAAACGTTTTCTATGCGAATAAAATTTCAAAAAGAAATTAGTTTCATTATCGAAAATTCTCGTGGTAGCTTACTCAATTATACAGTATATCTAAATAATAATAGAAATGCAAAAGTAACTTTAATAATAGTATATCATTTTAATAGTATACCCTATTCATCTAGTATAGATGAATAAAATATTTGTTAAACCAAATGATAGAAAGAGTTCGTTGTAGTAAGCTGCAGTTCGCTATAGTGGTGTCCATTCATAGAACGTCTGCTATAAAAGTTTTACATGCACTTATTTCTTAAGATAATCAACCTATATGTTTTATACATTTGAGCTGAATGAAGTACTACCATTACTATTAGTGGTTATGATATATATATATATATACATACTACCGGTGAATTACTGCAATACCATTTTGAATGAAACAAATTGTGAATATCAATCATATTACCCTTCCAATTAGAATGTTCTATGTAAATTAGCAAACAAGTATTTATAACTAAAGAGAGATCAGAAAAGAAAGATACTTCAAGCTTTTGTATATATATTATTACGCAATCAATATTATATACAATTTAATTGAAAACAATCGGTCCGCAGTTTAGGGAATATTACGTCCGGTGGAATGGGCTGGGCTATGCGGACGGTAATATTGTGACTCAATTAATTTTTTTTATAAAAAGTTGATTCACAGCTTCAAAAATCATGTTTTTGCATGGTTATGACCTTCTTTAGGTACATGGGGGTCGATTGCGTGTTCTGAGCAACAAAAACAGATTGAAAATTTCGTGTTTATAGGTTTTTTCTTAATCAATCAAATTTGATTGGGCTAACACAAGGAACTTGCCAACACAAAATGTCCGGGGGAGGTGAAACCCCCATTTTTACTCCTCCCCTCTCTCCTCCTTCTGTAGTTAATAATAGGTTCTAACCTATGAGACAGCATCATTGTTTCACAGATGCTCCTATGTAAAGGTCTTCAAGCAGTGGTCGTTGAATCTTCTATACTTGGTGAGTACTTTAGAATTTGTGAATTACTTAGCTTTATGCACTTAGTGTTATCTGTAAATTAATTATTGGATTTATTGTGCTTTCGGGTCGGTAGCAATTTTAGATATTTAGATCATTTAAAAGAAACCATTTAAAGATGTTTTTCACGAATACCATTTGTTGTTCAAACTCTCAGTTTCCGAGACGAAATGAATCTGTTATAGGGTCAGGTAGGTAAATTGCAGCACTTTAACTGCGGCCACTAACCTCAGTAACACTTAATAACCATCATGGCTTTGAAGAACTCGTGAAATAAATAAAATCTATTACCCATTTAGCTTCTTTCGATATACAGCAACCCAATGTAAATTAGTTGCAGAATGTTTTTCGAGACTTTCTTAATAGAGCCGCAATTTGAAATTAAAGGACCGCAATTTACCTGCGTAGCGCGTTACACTAATCCCCCCCCCCCCCCAAACCCCCCAAGGGGGGCTTTAGGGCACTATCAAAACCAGATACTGCTCCCAGGTGTTTGTC
>CANNZV010006288.1:0-19042 GCA_947561585.1 Caprella mutica
CCTAGTTCAAGACCCAGCGAAGAAGAGGATCATTTATTTTCATGAATATTTTTTAAATTATACAGAAATTATTTGTATATTTTTCTTAATGATGTAGTGTAAAATTATCTTTTTCCATTTATTTTAAATGACTTTTTTGTTACATTTTCTCTATATATTTGATGCGTAATTTTCAGTGAAAGATGCTTGCAGCTCAGAAATGAACATAAAATAATAATTTCAATTCACTTGAAATCTTAAGGACGAATATCAAATAAATTTCTGATGATTTTCACCCTAAAGAACATATAATTTGAAATATTCCAAAATTGCTTATCTGTGCTACGACATTCATGTATTAATTTTCCATTTTTTTCTTGCGATAATAGATTTAATTCAATGGTTACTGTGACGTCACTCTGAGTTGATTGACTCTATCTATGATTAGTCAGGTAAACAGTGTGTGCCCACAGAGCTGAACTATCTCCCTTTGCTATCATCTGTGCAGATAGCACACTTATCATATTAGTAACTATTATATCAGTGATTAGTCAGGTAAAGCAGTGTGTACCCACAGGGCAGAACTATCTTAATTTGCTATCATCTGTGCAGATAGCACACTAATCATATTAATAACAACTCTATCTGTGTTTAGTCAGCTAAAGCAGTGTGTGACCACAGAGCTGAACTATCTTCCTTTGCTATCATCACATTCATAGCAACATGTTGAATATAATCCTTATAGCATTTGTTAACCATACTTAATTTATTACATATCCATGTAAAACCTACTGCAATACATATGACATGTATTTCTATAAAGTAGCATGGAATGAACATGTTTTAAATAACTAAGTGTCACATGGTATACAAAGGAATTTTTTGAAGGGAAAGTTTATTCCTTTCTGTAAATTTGAACCTATTTCAACGAAGCTCAAAGAATTATCCTAATAAGAGTGTGATTAATGTATGTTATACATCACTGATATATGATTTAAAACGCATATTGTCACAACCCTAGTAATTTTCTTATCAAATTATTCAACTTGATTTATACTTTTATAAAGTTGTAAATAAATGTAATATATTCATTACTTAAAATACCAATACTACATAGTGAACGGTAGTAAATTAAGAGGGTATATTATATTTAGAATACTAAATCGAACTTGTAGACTTAATAATATAGTAATTAGTTATCTAAACCTTAATCAGTAAAGGATATTATCGCTTTGGGAATTTGAAGGGTACGTTTGTCATTGTTTGCTGTGACGTATGCTACTGATCGCATGGATCGCTTCTGATTGGTTGTTATGATTCTTCATGTGCCAAGTTGAGCGTCTATCTTTTATTGTCTTTGTGTTGACCGTCTGCTATTTGAAAGATCCAGTGTGGAGATGTAGTATTGTACCCCGAGGTGTAATATACTGATTTTCTTCAATATTGGTGTAAAGTTTCGTGATTCAATTAGATCGTGTGTGGACCATAAGACAATATAGACGCTCATCTCCATGTTATAAAATACAGAATATGTTTGCACTGACGTCAGCACTCTGACCCAACTTCTAGCCAATCAGCGTTAAGGTATACCTTACAACTTAGTGTCAAAGACAATATAAGATAGACGCTCAACTCCATGTTATAAAATACAGAGTATGTTTGCACTGACGTCAGCACTCTGACCCAACTTCTAGCCAATCAGCCTTAAGGTATACCTACAACTTAGTGTCGTCTAAGACAATATTCTACCTATATAGGTTCATACTCGCTTGGTATACCTAGTTATGACTATTCTCCGAATAGAAGGTTGATTATATTAAATTGAACCACATATGCGATCTTGTAAACTTAATTAATAATAAAGTAATTAGTTCTCTGATCCCTAATCAGTAGAGGATATTTATATTTCTAATGACTTCACACGTTAAGACTAAAGATTATCCTTCTGTGAATTTCAAGAGGGGGGCATACGTTTAATATTGTTTGGTGTGACGTATGCTACTGATCGCTTCTGATTGGTTGTTATTATTTTTGCATGTGCCCTATCAAGTTGAGCGTCTATCTTATATTGTCTGATAAGAATACGAAACTGATTCTAAATCCAAGAGATATGAATTATATCAATATGTTATGTTTGGTGTGTTAAAAAACAATACAAATGAAATAAGAAAAATGGTTATGTTTTTTATTTTGAAGTGTCATTTGGGATGAATCGGACACTTCTGTTTAGGTTGGTTAGGACGGTGTCCGAACCGGGTGTAGGTCATAAGCCCCCCCGGTCATGAGCCCCCCTGTTTTTAAATCTTTATTTACCTATATTATTTAATCCTTATTGACACTTTTGAAGTTCATTACTGATTAGACATAAAATATATGTATATCGGGGGGCGTGCCCCCCCCCCCCCTAGGTCATAAGCCCCCCTGTTTTTAAATCCTTATTTACCTATATTATTTAATCTTTATTGACACTTTTGTAGTTCATTACTGATTAGACATAAAATATATGTATATCGGGGGGCGTGCCGCCCCCCGAACCCCCCTGCCAGGTCATTAAACAATCATGAAGTGTGCAGTACAACAAACTAGCGGATACAACAAACTACATTATCAACTCTCAGTTATTTCTATCTAAGTAGTTCTTCATTTGTTTAACTAGGTAAATAAGGATTAAAAAAACAGGGAGGGGGGCTCGTGACCGGGGGGGCTCTTGACCGTACCCCGTCCGAACCTTCCCTCTGTATCCGATTCAGTCCACAATTACAATTTACTGAAGTAATTTTTATCAAAAAGGACATTCTGAACTTGCTTGAAGTTAATTATTTTAATTGACAGTTTGACGATCGTATTCATGCCTTTTCGTTATAAAAGGAAAACTGATAGAGGACGTAATAAAGAAGGTATTCAAAAACTTCATGAATTCCAAAAAGGTTTTTTTATCAGAAAAGCTGCTGAAATTGGAGGTGAAATATTTAAGACGTAATTAACTAATTTTGGTGAATTCGAAGAAAAAGGGAATAGTTATACCCAAAGTAAAAGGCAATAGTTCTACAATTTGCTTTTGGTATATAGCTATTAAATATAAATGTAATTTCACAGTGATTACTAATGGGCTATCTATATTTTGTTGTGGAAAACGTTCAATAATTACAATAATATTATTATAATAAAATTTTTAATACGGTGAATTATTACTGTCATTATTATTAGTCATTATTTAAAGAGCAAGTACTTATACTTAATAACGAATAGCATTATAATTACATGAAAAACAATACAACAAAATGTTAATATCAATATAAGGATTTCTAAATTTCACCTCATTTTAAAACTAGATTGAATGTCAGTGTGGTTACTGACCTAGCTTTAAATAGTTCGGAGTTGATAGTTTCAATTGAATAAACTGAATCTAAATAAGGTAAATAAAACAACTCGATAACATCTCTAGAATTCGGTTATTGGCAAAATATTAAGTACAGGATTACAGATACAGAATTTAATTCACGCACAGTTTAAAAACATACTATGTTCTATGAACAATATATACTGATTGCGGGATAGGAGGATTTCGGGACGGACGGAAAGGATTGTGCTAGATGCACAGCGAAGAGACTCAGTTACGATAAGAACCGGGTTCTTTGAAATCACTGTCTTTTATACAGCGTTCTCAGAGAATAGAATGGAGCTTGGAACAACTATGCTACAAGTTTTTGTTGGATTTTAAAGTCCTTGGTTACAGTTTCCAATTTATATTTTGGGGAACTTTTATGTAGTCTCCGTGATCTTTTAACTAATAAAGTTGGTGAGTTATATCCTCTCTCCGACAGAACAGATAGATATTGTGCATAGCCAACTTTTATGATAGGTAATGATAGTTCAAATCCTAATTTATTCACCTTCTTATGACATTTGCAATCAAGATGCTATTCAGATATTGTAAGTTAATCCGTATATAGAATTTAGGTAAAAAGATAATTGACTCGTACACATAGTCTCAGAATGCACATATGTTAATATAATATAAGTATAATATTCAAATAATATAATATAATGTTCAAATATAGTAATAATATATTCATATAGGTTTATAGTTAGAGTTGAATATATATAGTCTAATATTATATATAATATTCGTTTATATCGTTCAATTTCTAACAGACCTCCACCTCCAAAGTAGTGAAAAACTCAGCTTTTTACTCTCTAACAAACGTCTGGTGGTTGGTTACTACTATGAGTCGAGTTATTATACATACAAGGTCATACGTTAGCTAGTTCATTCAATATTTTAGGCGTACTATCAATTCCTATGTGTAAGATTTTATGAATGGTATAGGTATATCGTAATAATATACTGAAATATAATTCCTAGAGATACAAATTGTTTTTTATCCTTATGTCCTACTTACTTAATTTATCATCATGAAAAAACCCAAGAACACAATACAATTATGATTATATATAGATAGCTCGCTAAGTCAATATGAGTAAGTAAGTATATGATTATGCAATCAAGGATAGAATATACTTAAAGTAAGAATATAAGAATATGCTACCTACTACTCATAAGTTACATCAATCAGTTTTAATCAAGAATATAAGAATATGCTACCTACTACTCATAAGTTACATCAATCAGTTTTAATCAAGAATATAAGAATATGCTACCTACTACTCATAAGTTACATCAATCAGTTTTAATCAATATAATCAATTTTAATTCACAATGACATAATTTTACAATGTTGACATTAAAAAGATGGAATTGGTATGTTTCTGTGCCCTTGCTCATTATTTGAGGATATTGAATTTAATGACAATGTCGGATACACTTTCCTACGATATGGAGTATTAGTGGCTACATTTACTACAGATGGATGTTCCAGTTTAGTCTCTGGAGATAACCAGTTACTCCCTTTTTGTCTCCACTTACGGCTACTGGCACGTGTACTATCAGCCGCAGATCTTAGTGAGCTAGCAATAGAGTCTTTACTTCTACTAGACCACCTACTGGACATCTTTCTTGCCTTACCAAAACCCTTCCTAAATGAAAGTTTTAATGAGTCACGTGGTGATTTGGGGAGTCGTTTTTTAATTCCCTTCCGTATTCCCAATTCAATTGATTCATCTTGACTTCCCTTGTTTCTCTTTCTATTTATAAACCAATTTCGAATTTTTGGTAAGAATATGATTGCTAATAGTATTGAATGAAGGATGACTATTATCGTTACTCCCCCATAAGCTACTATTGAATATGAAGTAACCTGTTCCAAGGAGATATCATAAGTATCGAAATCAAAGGTAAATTTATCATCTTCTGAAGGAAGTTTATCAATTTGATTTTTAATAGACTCATGTAAAGGTTGGGTTTCATTTAAAATGAAGGGAGGCAAGGAAGTAATATCGAAAGTCCTTCCTTTTCCTGAGTTTCCTACTAGATTTTCTAGGTCAATATCTTGAGTTAACATAGCAGGCCATCTTACTTCATTTGAGGTTAAATCGCATTCTTTAGGGATAAAGGTTAGGCCCTCTATAGTATCTTTAATGCGAGTCTCAGGACAATCTAATTTAATGAGCGTTGGCTCATCTATTTAGGGATAAAGGTTAGGCCCTCTATAGTATCTTTAATGCGAGTCTCAGGACAATCTAATTTAATGAGCGTTGGCTCATCTATTTTGTGGAGTATTTGTTAAATAGATACCTGTTGGATTAAAATTACATAACATTAACACATCATCTACATTTCCAATATATCCTGCATATGAACATGAATTATGTTTAAGATTCCAGATGGAATAAGATCCTGATTTCTAATTTCGACAGAAGGATAATTTAGTTTGAAGTTATGTGCAGCTTCAACGGGAGATTTTTGGAAAAAAGATTGCTAGTGTATAATCCTTGCAAATATACACAGTACCTGCAGAAGTATTCTCTACGAGTATTCAATCCATCCGTGTTGACTCAGACTCCTGTAAAATTGATGTTAGATTTAAGATATTAGAATGAAATTAAATCCTTGTAAACTGGCTTATGTAAAATTAGCTCAGATGGTTTCAGTAACCATAAATAGGTAATTTAGTGTGTCTTCAATATAAAGTTCGTTTATTTTAGGTTGTAAGCCTTGCTAAGGTGAATTGAAATGACACTTTCATTGGAGAGGAGGAATCTTCAGATATTCAGAGTGGAATTGGCTATTGCAGTTATTGATGGGGTGAAATGTAACGGTACCTGTAACCAGATACAAAATACAGACGTTACAATTTGCTAAATGATATGGAATACAAATACATGATGCATAGTAGTAACAAAGACAAAGTAACTACATAAAGTGAGAGAGTGAATCAAGTGCAAAGGACTTTCAAGAAGAAAAAGAATAGGAAAGGATAAGTTCTTATATTTTATGTTGCCTTTCATGTTATAAACTAGTGTATAAGCCATTAGTTCTTTGTCCATTGGTTTCAACATCATGGAAGCTGGATGGTTTTACGGAAAACAACGAGACACAAGTAAAATGGTTTTCCCTTGCAAGATCATCACTGATCTGTTACCTGAGAAAGATGATGAAAATGAATTTGAGTCATTTTTCGAGTGAAATTTTATCGCAAGAACCTTTAGTACTAGAATCTAGTGATTCTGATGAGGATCATCAACTACAATCTCTGGAATCCTATTTCATCGCAAGATGATGCACCACAAAATCTGGATGAAGAAAATGAATGCCAATCAGTGACTGCAAGAGATCGTCTAGGAAATGAACAATTGTCGGTTTATTTTGTAAAATATTGTTAATTTTGTAAAAATTTGTGTTAATATCGTATGCATTATTCTGCTTTGTTCTCTGAGTATTGTTCATATTTTACTAATTTTGAGGAAAATATATTTATATACTTTAGGAATGGTTCAAATGTTTCGTTTTTAGATTGATTTTATTCCTAGTATATAACCTTTGAAAATAATTATTACATACAAACACGGATTTAATCGATATCGATATATTCCTTTTAATAGTAATTTCAGATCTGTAGTTTCTAAACTTATTGTGCTTATATCATATATATTCGTTCCAAATGAAACGATATATGACAAGGCTAAGCAACAGTTTCAGTAGTGTGATAATAAGTGGATTTTATATAAGTTACTATTGGACAGCAATATTATAATAATTCGGAATTAATTAATTGTTCGTTGCAATTTTGTTCCATTTAAGGGAACTTAATGACTTTTCTGAACATTTTTTATTAAAAATGATAGAAATTTGAAACTTCACATACGTTTGTATCATGAGTCCATGACCATTGCAGAAATTCTTATTTAGGAAAAATTTCTGTACGACTCCTCCTCATACGAAGAGCCACATGAGATGTCGCTACGTTGGGACGGCCAGAGTCAACAGTGTGGGTCACTCTAACGCCATCTATAGTGTAACCAGGACTTACCCTTGCAACATCTGATCGACAAAATCTTAAAGCGCAACGCGCCTAATAATTAAGATAGGAATAAATAGAAAAACTGGTTGAGTTTTCCTTTAATTAACTTATTTTTATAGTTACGCGTGGAATTTTGATTTACAATTTTACACCGTATTCTTTAAAAACTCTGCTATCGACTGGAGTATTTCTATTCGATAAATAATTATTTTTTGATGTAAAATTATGTAATGCAATTTAGTGTACTATCAAGGAAAAGTGCATCCGTCAGGTGCTGTATGCTATTTTTGACCTTCCTCATTGAGTGTTCTGCTTGTTTATATTGAAAATACTTTTTTTGCAGGTTCTTTTGAAACATCCGACGACAAACTTGCTTCATGTAAATCAAGCCTCAGCTTCTCCAGTATTAGAAATACTGTCCATAAAAATGGAGATTCGGTAAAAGTAGTTTTATGGCTGGAACAGTGGACATGCTGAACGATGTTCCTATCCTCTTCCTACAACAGTATCAAAAGTTCTAAACGATACAACTAGCATCCTATACAATAGAGTTGAAAAACTGGTCCTTGTCTCTCCACGATCAGTTCCAAATTTGAAAAGAATTGTGATTGTTATTGAAAGCTGGAGGGGCAAGGACAACAATATTGTTGTTAACACCAGTATCTGTTTTACCACAGGAAAAATTGCTGCGACCCGCTAGGAGCGCAGCCTAAGAACACCCCCTGATTGTTGTTGTTGTTGGGGATTTTGGGAGAATCGTAACTACTCCTTCAATAGTCAACCGATTTGATTGAAACAAACTTAAAATGATAGCCTGACTTATTCGCTATACTTTCCCGAGAATAAAAATTCAAAATAATAATTTTAAATGTCAAAATTTGATAAAATATAATCTTATGGACTTGTAATTTTTTCCGATTTTGTCACTAAAATTGCTTCTTCTTCCTCAATAATGAATCGATTTGGTTGAAACAAGCTTCAATATGTAGCTTGGTGTATTTACTACAATTATTAGAGAAGAGAATTTTAAAATTTTAATTTTAATGGTCAAAAATTAGAATTTAGTATGGACTAGGAATTTTTTCTGATGGTACCACTAAGATTGTTTCTCCTCCTTCAATAATGATTTGGGATTTGCTTGAAACAATCTTCAATTGGTAGCCTGGTGTATTTAATTTCTTAATTTTTTCTTAAGAATAAATTTTTGAAAATTAAAGTTTTAATAGTCTACAAAATTAATTTTGTATGGACTTGTTCATTCTTCTTCCTCGATTAGGAACAAGTGTAAGGATTGTGTTTGTGTGCAATTTTCTTCAGATTGGGTGCAATTCTCAGGGTTGGATGCAGTTATCAGGATTTTGCAAAAAATCCGGATTGGGTGCGAAAATGTTTTGATATCTCGGATTTGATAATTTACTGTTTTAAGTTTGTCGCCAAATCTGAGTTGCCAAATATTTGATTGTTTGTATTATGCATGTAAATGAACAACCGTATTGAAAAATAAATGTTTGTTTTGTTTTATAAATGTTTGTACACATGGATGTTATTTATTGAAGCGACCCGCTAGGAGCTCCGAGCTTAGCCCAAGAAAATCTCCTGATTGTTGTTGTTGGTGATTTTGGGAGAATAGTCACTACTCCTTCAATAGTGATCAGATATGATTGAAACAAACTCTACGTGGCAGTCTGGCTTTTTTGCTACACTTTCTTTGCCCCTGACAAATTTGCCATAGTCGGAGCTCTCCTCGGGGAGTATCACCTGGGGTGTTATGTCTTGTTTAGTTCAGAATAACTTTGAACAAATTACCCCTGTTGTTTAAAAGATCAGATCCACTGGAACACAACCGGTCTCAATTTGATATCAATAAGAGTACAAATTGGTTACCAAACTTACCTTAATAGTTTAATCAAGAATTAAAAATATTAATAAATGCTGGTTACACTTCCAATAAAAGATGTAAGATATTGTTGTCCTTTGAATTATGAGTATTTTTATCATTTTTTATCGCTACTTGCAGTTTCAGAGGAGATAGAATAATGGAAAAGGATTCAATCGTAAGATCAACCCTAGAACGTTCAGAGTTCCTGAAAGGCTTGTTCCTTATGTACTATAACTTTTTATTGTTTAATATTTACTCGAGTTGCTGGAAATGCGGGATTTTATAGTTTAAGACCTATTTAAGCAAAATCAAAGAAAACAATGAAACATATTTAGCTTTATATCATTTTAATACCAGGCTTCACATTGCAATTTACAACAAAAAATTGGTAATATCATCTATAAGTGATGTTACTAACTTACTAGTGTAATGAAAAGTGTGACGCAGCAGCGATTGTACTTCAATCGGGCTGCAGAGGCAAACTTTATCAAAAATACTGCAAAACAAAATAGAACAAATTTTGTTGTATTATTTTCTCTGATAGTTAATTTCACGATGAATAAATACGTCATAGACAATGAAAGTCACAGAATTAAAATATTTCAAACCGGTCGGTCCGCGTCTCTGAGGCCCGCTGGTCGTTTCAGGGTTACAGCAATAGGTTAGCGAATTGAAAAGGTTACTGTTTGGGCGTTTGCTAAGATTGGATTTATCCGGCGAAATGCAACATAACTTTTAATAAGATTTTGTAAACTCAGTTCGATTTTAATAATTTCATACTAACCAAATTTAAATTGGGTTATGCCAAAGTATAGAGATTAAGGGAGTAGACCAATCTCATGGGAGACATCTTTTTTAAACTGACCAATAGCGTTGCAGAAGAGACCTGTGCTGCGTGACATCATGAACGGGAAGATTTACTACTGGTTACTATGTAGAATGGATATTTTAACTAAGTACATATATTACATTTATTTACAACTTTATAAAAGTGTCATTGAATTTGATAAGATAATTACTAGGGATGTGACAATATGCGTTTTAAATCATATATCTTAAGAATATCATACGAAAAATCAATTAGTCTATAATATTTTCAGGATCTATGATTTCTAAGGCTTATTGTCACAACCCTAATAAAACTAAGTTAGAGAAAAACCTCAACTTAATTTTGAATGGGTAAAATCTTAGTGAATTGCAAATCTTGATTCTTGAGAAATCGTCTACACTCTACTTAGACATAACAATTTCTGATAATTGTTGCCGATTACAACAAATTTATATCCAATCTTTGTAATCATGTCTCCAACAATTGTTAAAATAAACTTTTCTACAGTAGAAAATATTTTTTTTAACATTTATTAACCTTCCATTACGCGCGTTTACTATTTTTATTCGTTTGTATCTATAGCTCCCCTTGGTTTGTCTACAGTTTTCACAATCACGTGACTCTGGGAGTCGCTGATTGGTTCAAGATATCTGACGTCACGCACCATCCACTTGACAAATAATAACACACAACTCGACTTCTCCCCTAATTTTTATACTGTGGTTATGCTCACCATTTTTGGTTAAGTAAACTTTTAAGCTTCATAATTTCATTTATTATCACCTCTTCATTTTCCTCTTCTATTCGTGAATGCAGTCACCGGTGCTTGTTTTAGTAGCATTTGTGCTGCATTCATGAGTTTTGTCATTGAACGGTGGTAGGTGACTTTGTTCACGTAGCTACTTTTTATGACTTTTTCTTTCGAATACCTTGTATTTGATTATTTTCTTCCGACGTTTTTAAATCAGAAGAGAACAATAAAAGAACTCCCAAAGGACTAATTATTGACATCTTTTCTGTTGGACATTCAAAGAACGTAGAAGACCATTTTCTTGACATCCTATTTTCGTGTGCATAGTACTTATCTTCATTTTTAATAATATTCCTTCAAAAGAATCTTAACTTTGTAAATAGATAAATACAACTATCAGATACACAAGTGTAAACTTCCATGGAAATAATAAAAAAACATTTTAATTTATTAAAGAAACTTTATAATAGGATGAGAAATTGTGAATTTTTATAAAGTGTGATTTAAAAAAAAACTCATTGACATCAAAATTATTAATTTTCAGAAAACTATAAATTGAATCATAATCTTTATTTGAAATTGCTATTTAAAAAAAAAACAATATTTTTCCATTTCAAACAAGGATAGTTAACCAGTAATATAAATATTATTCTACCTATAAGTTAACACTGAAAAATTCTTGTTTAAATGTAGTAATGGGACGATACCAAAATTTTTAACTATTCCGATTCTATTCAAATGAACAGATTCCCGAAAGCTAATTATATTTTACATAAGGCCTAAGGAAGCTTAACAAGTAGTGAAATAAAATATTAATTCTTCAATTTATTAATAATTTTGTAGTGTTTACATGTAGGCTGAAACTTAAATGGTAAAGCCATCAAGGTTTTATAGAACTCATAACTCTTTGGGGCATGGTGGGACACTAAGTAACCAACTTATTTTGTTACATTTGTTGCATGGTGCAATACTATGATAATGTAACCCACCTTCAAAATTTCATTCATGAGCACATGGACTATTTTCGTCCCACCTTATAATGAAGCATTAAAATGGAATTGTTGCGATTTTCGTTTATATCTCATACTGTTGAGTTTGATTATATACAAATACATAATTATTTAGGTCTTTCCACCACTCTTTTTCCACTTTTCAACCAGACTTTTGATTCAAAATTCAATCGCGTCCACATGTGTATGCTGAAATGTTTTTTTAAAAACCATGTACGGTCCCCTTAATAGATTAAGAACTGATAGTTTGAACTTCTTTCAGATCTGTCATTCTAGGTTAAGCAAATATTTCCATTCAAAGAAGAAGGAATCATATCAAAGTTAAGAATATTAGATCCCGAGATTGCAAGTAATACTAATAAATCACCATCATCTATTCAATTCTATTCTATCTTTGGCTGTTCATTTTCCATCACTGTACCAGAAATGAAATTAACGAGTTGGATGAGAAATGGAGGAGCTTTCGCCTCTACTGGAATCTCTCTCATTAGACGACCCTCGCCAAAATTAATTCTAATTATTTTTTTCATGTGTATTTTTGTCCATAGAATACGAAAATCAAATTCGTTTTTTGTATAAACTAATTCTTTTTGAATTATGACGGTTTATAAGTTATTTATGTAAAGGAACTTTCCTTTGTAAAGTATTGAGAACTTTGAAAAAACTCGTGTTTTCATTGAAATTACACAAACATTATAGATTTTTTACATGTAACTGTAATGTGGTTTGTTGTATCCGCTAGTTTGTTGTACTGCATACATCATGATTCATTAATGACCTGGCAGGGGGATACATATATCGAATATTTACAGTTTCCGTGATATTTTTCATTTATTACTTCAATACTGATATATGCGTAATAGAGGTAAGTACCCCCATTTCTTGCTATAATGAAGTTCAATGCTGATTTCAATGAGTCTTAATGACTTGATTTTCATTTTATTGAAAAAACGATTTTATTTCATTCCCTGCTAGGTCATTAATCGGTCATGAAGTTAACTTTCAAAAGCTTAGACTATTTATAATTAGATAAGTCCTTCTTAGATTTAATAAAAAATTTGAACTGAAGAGTGAATGGGACGACGTAAAGGTTAGCATATACTTACTTTGTTTAAAATTAGTCAAAATTAGGATACCGATAATGAATACCGATATATTCGAAAACTCTATAGAAAAATATAACGATGCTAACTTTATCCGTCGTCTCACTCAATCAACAAATTTACTGATCACCTTTCACATTTAAATTGTTTATGTACTATTGCAAACTTAATTTGGGGCTTCTCAACAGAGTTAATATTTGTTGCTAGTCTGCCTTAATATATATTCTATTTTTGAATAAATTTGTAGTAGATTCTTAAAAGTTTGTTGTTCTATAGCAAGTTCACATAAGATAAATTTTCTTGTCCATATTCATCTTGGTTGTCAGAGTAAGAGTGCGTTTAGTTATTAGATTAAAGGGTGTCTGCACACTAAAAGAGAGAAAGCAAGAAAGAAAGATGTGAGGCGTGAAAGAAAGCCACGAAGAGTGATATCACACTGACACTTGGTGAGATATTATATTGATTGAAGCTATCGGATCTTTTTTGGAATTAGGGCACATTGTATTTGCCGATTAATTTGCAAAGAATAAACAGATACAGGTATCATATATACAAGGCTACGACATATTGATTGAGAATGCTAAATTAATTATCCGTCTGTTTAAACCATCAAAATGCAAACAATATTTGAACTAGCAAGAAAAGTGCATACAAAAGAAGAAGCAGTGAAATATTTACAAGAAAGAGGTATTCTACATAAAGAACGATTCTGCAAAAATGGATATTCTATGAGATTGTGCCTATCTTCTTTTCCACCTTATTGGTGTTGTAACAAAGAGGGCGACAGACTGAAAAGGGGTTTAAGAAGCGGTACTTGGTTGGAAAATTCAAACTTGCCATTAGAAACTATCGTTTATTTTGTGTATTGTTGGTGTCACAACTTAGCTACGACTGTTTTTTGTAGGGAACAAATGCAAAGCGAAGCCATAACAGACTGGAAGAATTATCTGCGTGAAGTGTGTGCAAATGAGTTGCTGCGATCTTCAACCAAAATAGGCGGAGTTGGTTTGACCGTTGAAATTGATGAGTCCCTGTTTTCACGTAGAATATATAATGTTGGAAGAACCTTGCCAACGCAATGGGTTTATGTTGGCATATGCAGAGAAACAGGAGATTGTTTTATGTTTGCAGTTCCTGACAGGTCAGTAGAAACCTTACTAATCACAATTCAGGAATGCATATGGCCTGCTACGATTATTATTTCTGACATGTGGAGATCATACAGTGGAATACAATCTTTGTCACAAATTTACAAGCATTTAACAGTTAATCATTCAGAGAACTTCAAACAGTATTGAGTCTCTTTGGATCAAGGCAAAAATGAGGAATAATAGAGAGTGTGGAACTGCTCTTTCTCATATAGATTCATATATGTGTGAATTTTTATGGAGGCGGCGTAATAAAAATAAAGATTTGGTTATGCAGCTGTATAAAGACATTGCAGACTTTTATCCAATAAATAATTAATTTTTATGTTTTTTTTTATTGCATTCGTACTAATCCTTAACTTAACCTTGTATATATGATACCTGTATCTGTTTATTCTTATTTATTCAATGTGCCCTAATTCCAAAAAAGATCCAGGCTATCATCGTCAACTCGCTTCAGAGAAACACAAATTCACTCCCTTACATATACATGACCAATTCAATCTTTCTTTCTTGCTTTAAATCTCTTGGTGTGCAAGCACCTGGCACCTTAAATGCCCGTTCACACGTATCACTCATGAACGTACTTTCGCGTATGTCCGGTTTCATGACTCCACGCGAACTAGTGCGGAGCTTCCGGGGTACGGTCATGAGCCCCGTAGGTCATAAGCCCTGTTTTTTAATCCTTATTTACCTAGTTAAACAAAAGAAGAACTACTTAGATATAAATAACCAAGAGTACTAGTTTATTGTACTGCACACTTCATGATTGTTTAATGACCTGGATTCGGAGGAGGGGGGGGGGGACGCTCCCCGATATACATATATTTAGTGTTTAACCAGTAATGAACTATAAAAGTGTCAGTCAAGATAAAATAGTATAGGTGAATAAGGATTGAAAGACAGAGGGGGGGGGGGGGGCTTATGACCTACACCCTTATGTCCCAGGGGGGCTCATGTCCGGGGGGTGGTGATCTTAAGTCCGGGAGGACTCATGACTGTACCCCATACAATAACGCGTATTGACCTTCCACACCAATACGCATTTTTAACATGCTGATAATGAATAATTACGTACTGTTTCATTAATAGATCAGCATTTTAATGATTATAAGTCTGGAACCATATTTTACATAAGAAAACAATACATTCTTCCTACACGATGTACCACGCTGCACTATTCAAATTAACCAAAAATTCTTCCGCTGGAAAAGTGTTATCATTTCAGACTAAGAAGTGTCCAGCACGCCCCAAGACGGTAAAACAGCATCCAAGACACATCCATGATTGTCATTGAATGGATCATCAAAGTTCTGTCGGCAAAGTGAATGTGATTGGACAAAGAAATGCCTATTGTAGAGTGTAGAATTAGTTAAGAGTGTCAGAGGAGGGAACGCTTCCTCAGATAAACAAGACTAACACCGAATCACTTATCTCAAATCGTCCTACATAATAACGGTTCTAAAGAAATCCGTACAAAGCGCCTACTTGAAGAAGAGAAACCGGACTGAGGTCAAACAATTTAAAGTAAATGGTAATAGAATATACATTATCATAGTGAAGGTGAATTCAAACTAAGCGTTTTTGAAAAAATAGGATAGAAGTAAATAGGCTCACCTCAAACAATATATAGGCATAAGAAATTTATAGTAAGTCGTACTTGATACTATGAAATACAATAAAAATAATTCTATAAAAAGAAGTTGTATAAGAAATAGTACCAAGGTAGTCTTCTTTCTAAATAAACGGTAATAATAAAAATATTTATATCGCAAATCGTATCTAGACCATAAATTTTAATTAAAATTTACTTACGTAAATGAGACCAACATAATAGTTATTTAGTACTAAAGAATCTACTAAAAATCGAACTGTGGTATAAGATATCAAGAGAAACCGTACTGAGTTATTCCAATTATAAAGTAACTGATCTTTCAAAGTTCGAACTTTACGTAAAGAGAATCTTCATAAACATCCTCAAAAATAATGCTACTCAGGTAACCAAATTTATCAACAACCGGAACTAAACCTATTAATTTTATAAAAAGTCGTCTTGAGATCTAACATTCATAAAATAAATTAGACTTATTAATACAGGAATTAAATAAGCGTAACTACAACATTACATTCTAATAAAAACTAGATCTAAACAAAGAAATTTAAAATAAAAAGTGCCTGTATCAAAAGATATTTGCTCAAACCGTACGAACGTCTACTGGACTACCATAAGGGTGATTATCACTTGACGAGACATGCGTAAACGTGAACTAGGCCAGATGACATATGGCAAATGATGCTAACGTAAATATCCCTAAAGTAAAAGCCAATCAGCGCCGTCTCTTATCCCTCCCTACCCCTAAGGGGCGGAGCTACTGTATCACTCTGACAGTCTGACTGTAACTCCACCTTCAGTACAATTAGAGATGCGGTGGCGGGTAGTTCACCATATCTCACTCTCTTTAAAGCATAATTTCGACGATTCAACTTAATATAATATTCAATCGAATTATTCTTATTGGAGAATGAAAGCTAAATTAATAATGTTTAAACTATGTAAATTAATTGTCGTTCAATTATATGAATAGTATTACTTAATTCACACAATATCTATGTAGTATTAATGTGTTTTGAACTAAATTATACTCCAATAAACATTATTCAGAAATGGATTTCACTTTCAGAGTTTTGTATAAAAGATATATGACAAATGTGTTGAAAGAAATATAATGTAATAAAAACAGTTCATATTGAAGCACTCCACCTTATAGATAACGATGTCAATTTGTAAGCAAAAGAGTATAAATTAATTTAAATTAAATATATAAAATATAATTAAAATGCAATCAATTGAGAAGGCAAATCGAAACTTACTAATTCATAATTAGGGTTGTGACAATATTCTTTTTGAAATATGCTTTAAGCTTGTTAAATATGCTTTAAGCTTGTTAAATATGCTTTTATGCTTCATTTATATGCTTTTTATGCCTTAAAATATTCTTAAGCTTAAAATATGCCTTTTATGATCTAAATATGCTTTTTATGCGTTCATGTTAGCTTATTATGCCCAATGATAGGCGTTCAGGTTAGCTTTATATGCTCTAATTTCTTTGAAATAAGGCTAATTGTAATTGAGAGTTTTCATTGATGGTATATTTATATAGAAGGCAGGGTAGGAAACAATGTCAAATTGAGACTGTTTATTCTGTATGAGGTAACCAAAATAATAAATAGTGAACAGTTTTAGACAATAACTTGAACAATAAAGAAAGCATTTATTACATTTGATGAATATAGCTCGTTTTAAATTCTCGAAAATAATTCTACGTCTGTTATCTGCTATAATTTGTAGTCTTAACTCATTTCGAATTTTAAAAAATAAGGTTCGTCTGGGAACAAAACGTCCTAGCACCGTTTACAATGGGGACGTGCCATTAGTCCGACAGTTACATTTTTCTGTGTTATTTCTCGTTTTATTTATTGATTGAAATAAAAAAATATTAAATAATATACATTCCTATGATTCAATTAGGTAATTTCCACACTTAGTGTTTTAAACTTATTGAATCATGCATTCAAACCATAAAAATTAGTTTGTATTTCATTTGCAGTCACTTGGACTATTTGATTAGCTAAAAAGCTTATTTTGAGAATATTCTTTATTTCAAAAAATATGCTTTATTGCTAAAATCATCAAGAATAATTCTTTAAGCAATAAGAATATTGTCACAACTCTATTCATAATCATAGACACTTGTTCTAATCTTCTGTAAGAATAGATCTAACTTTAAATTTCCTATAGCATAAAACAGAAATTTTAATACTATTATTCCATGAACGAGTAACTTTCATCCTTTCAAATTAACTAATTCAATGTACTTTAGATTAAAATATAAAGACGCTTATTAAATTTATATTCATTGCATTGTTACACGAGGAAATTATTCACTCTTCTGCATATGTTTAATTTAAAGTAAAAATTATTGAAAGGTACTACACCGGCACTTTGCAACTTCATCGAAAAACTCCTTGGTCTAGTAGGTACTGCTATCTAGGCAGCTAGTTTGAAACTAAAGCTAATACACTATTGGCATATTAGGGGAGAATGGATAAAAAATCTATACACAAACAAAATGTAGCTTATTAAATTAAATTTATACGAACTGGACAATGCGAAAACTCGCAGAATAAAACAACATTATCACCGTGAAACTCTCGACGAATTAAAATGGAATATCATGAAGAATTGATAGAAAACTAACTTTTACTTCAATGGCTTTTTCAATTATAAAAAAATCCTAACGAGTTCCCGGTATCAAAATATATTTATTTAATTTTATATTGCATCTATTTCGAACACAGAATTGTTAACTATAGCTGTACCAATATTGTAGATTTCAATTTAACAGATAGCATTTCAAAATACAGGAAAAGGTTATTTTTGTGATTTATAACAGAGCAAAGATAATTCAATTCCATGCCATGTCCTCTGAAGAAGGTCCCGAGTTCACCGTGACTTCATGCTCATTTCTGTCATTTGTTAACAAGAGTTTCAATCTGCAAATAATAAATTAAAAAATAATATATAATTTCAGTAGCTATTCTATATATTGGAATCAAAGAATTAAAACGAAAACATGGGGATTTATATATATATATTGTTCAGATACCGGATGATTCTCCCCGGGGAGCTGCGACAGTGGCAAATTTATCATAATAATTTGTAATTTGGTTTCATACCCTATGTAGAGATCATATGAAATAACAGCTAGATTTTTTTAAGCAAATAAGATTCATTATTCCATCAGATTTTCAGAAAAGAAGATTACACAAGTCCATACAAAACTAATTTTTAACAATTAGAAATTAAATTTTCCTATTCGGAATTCTAAAAATTGTAGCTAGTGAATCCTCCAGATTACCAT
>CANNZV010006289.1:0-19039 GCA_947561585.1 Caprella mutica
CCATCACCTCCACTTTTCTCCCATCACCTCTACTTTTCCCCCATCACCTCTACTTTTCCCCCCATCACCTCTACTTTTCCCCCATCACCACTACTTTTCCCCCATCACCTCTACTTTTCTCCCATCACCTCTACTTTTCTCCCATCACCTCTACTTTTCCCCCATCACCTCTACTTTTCCCCAATCACCTCTACTTTTCTCCCATCACCTCTACTTTTCTCCCATCACCTCTACTTTTCCCCCATCACCTTTACTTTTCTCCCATCACCTTTACTTTTCTCCCATCACCTCTACTTTTCTCCCATCACCTCTACTTTTCCCCCATCACCTCTACTTTTCTCCCCATCACCTCTACTTTTCCCCCCATCACCTCTACTTTTCTCCCATCACCTCTACTTTTCTCCCATCACCTCTACTTTTCCCCCATCACCTCTACTTTTCCCCCATCACCTCTACTTTTCCCCCATCACCTCTACTTTTCTCCCATTACCTCTACTTTTCCCCTACCACCTACATTTTTCCCCCTACCACCTAAATTTTTTTCCCCGCCTCCCCACCTCTATTTTTTCTACCACCTCAATTTTCTTAACCACCTCTTTTTTTCCCCACCACCTATATTTCCCCCTGTATTATCTCCACCACCTTTTAAATGCTTAATTTGAATCCTTTTTATAGTTACCATTTGTAATCATGATACCAAATAGAAATAAATTCAGAATAGTAAATTAATTTTTTTTAGATTTGTCCACAATAAAAGTAATGCAATATATATATAATTAATTATCATCCTTGAGGTGCCTAATCTACAGGAGATCACCTTTTTTCCCCATCTCTCCTTTCCTCCACCTCTCCTTTCCTCCACCTCTCCTTTCCTCCACCTCTCCTTTCCTTCACCTCTCCTTTCCTTCACCTCTCCTTTCCTCCACCTCTCCTTTCCTCCACCTCTCCTTTCCTCCACCTCTCCTTTCCTCCACCTCTCCTTTCCTCCACCTCTCCTTTCCTTCACCACTCCTTTCCTTCACCTCTCCTTTCCTTCACCTCTCCTTTCCTTCACCTCTCCTTTCCTTCACCTCTCCTTTCCTTCACCTCTCCTTTCCTTCACCTCTCCTTTCCTTCACCTCTCCTTTCCTTCACCTCTCCTTTCCTCCACCTCTCCTTTCCTCCACCTCTCCTTTCCTCCACCTCTCCTTTCCTCCACCTCTCCTTTCCTCCACCTCTCCTTTCCTCCACCTCTCCTTTCCTCCACCTCTCCTTTCCTCCACCTCTCCTTTCCTCCACCTCTCCTTTCCTCCACCTCTCCTTTCCTCCACCTCTCCTTTCCTCCACCTCTCCTTTCCTCCACCTCTCCTTTCCTTCACCACTCCTTTCCTTCACCTCTCCTTTCCTTCACCTCTCCTTTCCTTCACCTCTCCTTTCCTTCACCTCTCCTTTCCTTCACCTCTCCTTTCCTTCACCTCTCCTTTCCTTCACCTCTCCTTTCCTTCACCTCTCCTTTCCTTCACCTCTCCTTTCCTCCACCTCTCCTTTCCTCCACCTCTCCTTTCCTCCACCTCTCCTTTCCTCCACCTCTCCTTTCCTCCACCTCTCCTTTCCTCCACCTCTCCTTTCCTCCACCTCTCCTTTCCTCCACCTCTCCTTTCCTCCACCTCTCCTTTCCTTCACCTCTCCTTTCCTTCACCTCTCCTTTCCTCCATCTCTCCTTTCCTCCATCTCTCCTTTCCTCCATCTCTCCTTTCCTCCATCTCTCTTTTCCTCCATCTCTCCTTTCCTCCACCTCTCCTTTCCTCCACCTCTCCTTTCCTCCACCTCTCCTTTCCTCCACCTCTCCTTTCCTCCACCTCTCCTTTCCTCCACCTCTCCTTTCCTCCACCTCTCCTTTCCTCCACCTCTCCTTTCCTCCACCTCTCCTTTCCTCCACCTATCCTTTCCTCCACCTCTCCTTTCCTCCACCTCTCCTTTCCTTCACCTCTCCTTTCCTTCACCTCTCCTTTCCTTCACCTCTCCTTTCCTTCACCTCTCCTTTCCTTCACCTCTCCTTTCCTTCACCTCTCCTTTCCTTCACCTCTCCTTTCCTTCACCTCTCCTTTCCTTCACCTCTCCTTTCCTTCACCTCTCCTTTCCTTCACCTCTCCTTTCCTTCACCTCTCCTTTCCTTCACCTCTCCTTTCCTTCACCTCTCCTTTCCTTCACCTCTCCTTTCCTTCACCTCTCCTTTCCTTCACCTCTCCTTCACCTCTCCTTTCCTTCACCTCTCCTTTCCTTCACCTCTCCTTTACCTCTCCTTTACCTCTCCTTTCCTTTACCTCTCCTTTCCTTCACCTCTCCTTTCCTTCACCTCTCCTTTCCTTCACCTCTCCTTTCCTTCGCCTCTCCTTTCCTTCACCTCTCCTTTCCTTCACCTCTCCTTTCCTTCGCCTCTCCTTTCCTTCACCTCTCCTTTCCTTCACCTCTCCTTTCCTTCACCTCTCCTTTCCTTCACCTCTCCTTTCCTTCACCTCTCCTTTCCTTCACCTCTCCTTTCCTTTACCTCTCCTTTCCTTCACCTCTCCTTTCCTTCACCTCTCCTTTCCTTCACCTCTCCTTTCCTTCACCTCTCCTTTCCTTCACCTCTCCTTTCCTTCACCTCTCCTTTCCTTCACCTCTCCTTTCCTTCACCTCTCCTTACCTTCACCTCTCCTTACCTTCACCTCTCCTTACCTTCACCTCTCCTTACCTTCACCTCTCCTTACCTTCACCTCTCCTTTCCTTCACCTCTCCTTTCCTTCACCTCTCCTTTCCTTCACCTCTCCTTTACCTCTCCTTTCCTTTACCTCTCCTTTCCTTCACCTCTCCTTTCCTCCAATTCCATCTCTTTTTTCCCCTCTTCACAGTGCCAATTTTTTCACATTTTTCAGTTAATTAATATCCGTTAGCTTTTAACATGTTATTTATTATGAATAGAAAAGAATATTTATATTCTCAATGGTCATTTAACCAACATCTGAAAACTGGTGGTCTCTGGCCCAAATTGCATTTCATGGATGTGATTTTCCGAGCCTCTATCCTTTTTCTAAAATAAATTAATCCAGCAAGATTTACTCCAAACTTTCTGATAAAAAATATAATTTAGCCCACTTGTTGGTAATATAGGAACAATTTATATAAACAAACTGATTTAAGCCACATTATAGAAACTGGCAAAGTGGTCTGACTGTTCTCCCAAGAAATACTCTAATTGTTATATTTCTCAGCTGAATACATGTAAATATTGGAGGTAAATATGTCAAAAATGTACATTAAGTTCGAGTAATCCTAGTACAAGTTACATTGAAATATAGATACTCTCCAGTCTCCAACTACAAAATAGTTTTTTAGTTCAGGCAAATAAGTATAGTGATTAATTCAAGTGTCAAACTGTCAATATCACTTTCTTTTATTCAAAGTGTTGTAGGTTCAGCCCAAGTTCAGGGGTTGAAGGCAGTCATATGGTGTTATCAAAGATATTATACTTTATTACCAGAGCATGGCAATGAGATTACAACTCTCAGAAATTTCAGTTTAAAAATTGTATCGTGCTGTCACTGGTCATCTGTGTTTAAAATTTCAAAGTGGTAACTAGCCATTGCTTTAGAAATAACATTAGTGCTACTGCTACCTAAAGTTATTTTAACTTGTTTAAAAACTTTTTAACTTGTATATTAGGCCTCTACAATATTCCATCAGGGAGTGTGCTCTGTATATTTTATTAAATATGGTCTGTTTAACATTGAAACACAAAGGCAACATTTGTGCGAAAACTTTTATGTAATTGAATTAACAAAATAATTTTATTATCTGTGATATGTTTGGAGATGAAATAAATGAAACAATTCAAACTTTTGTAAAAACATGGTAAAAGTGTACTAAGCTTCAAGCCTTCAACTGAGATCACCAAAGCTATAGCTACTTCCCCTTCTGTTGTTTTGATAAATCATAAAAATGTGGTATCCTAGATTGCTAATTGAAATGAATAAATATAATAAATTAGAAATTAAATAGAAATACTTGCATTGACTTATTTAATAGCATAATTTACTTGCTGATTAACATTAAAGTATAACATTAATAATTAGTTGATCATTTTTCATATTTTAAATATGATTACAATTTTTTTTTTTCATTTTTACAAAAAAATTAAAAGTAAAAAATTTCAAACAAATTTTTTGCCAGAAACTAAAGAGGAATGTGAACTTAGACTGCTAAATTATACTCAAGTAATTAGTACATATGACATTTTCTAGTTTAATTGGTAATATCTATACTAATAATTTCTTCAGTGTGTTTATTTATTTATTTATTTATTTGGTGTCCACTTTTACTCGACGAGTATCAAACATGAAGAATGTACCTATGATACGCACAGGAATATAATGATTTGATATTTAAATTCCCCTGTTGTAATCATGGCAGTCTGCAGAATATTGGACATTTTTAACATTTTCTGTGCGAACAATCCTTAATTTCCTCTTATATTTAGTTACATGTATTTTACTGTGAACAGAAGCTTAAATGGAGGATTTTTTGGAGAACACTTCACCACTTCCTGCAGTCTTGTTGTTATGCAATTTTTAAATGTATTTTATCTATAAAAATAAATTAGACTATGCAGAAAGTTTAATTTCAATTGAATTCATTAAAAGTAACCTGATAAGTTAATAACGGGTAATTAATAGGTATTGATGATGACCCGTTATTTTTAACGGGAAAATACACTAGTATATTTAATAAAAACAATTGAAGTGGAAGTCTGAAGAATAGCTTCAACAATCTCAATCAAAGCTTAAGTGCAACTTAAACAAAAACTTAAAAGTATACCTAGGTATAGAGAATTTCTTTTACATGGTTTAAGTTTAGATGTTTTATAGGCTAAGTTATGAATTATCAGTCAGTTTCACATCTTTGGTCATACAAGAAAACTGTTCAAAAAATGAATCATGTTTCAGAAATTTAGAGGCTAGCAAACTCTGTAAGCCAAATGCCATAATGCCATTTAGTTAATTTTAGAGCAATAATTTCATAAAAAATCTGAGCCAAGCCAAATTTGGCTCATTTTGGAAGATTTCAAGCCAAAATTAACATGGGAACATTATAACATTAACATTCTGAGTTTTCACCATTTGAAATCATGAAATGTAAGTCAATAGGCTTTGACTGACATAGGTACCTATTAGCCATGTTTCAAAGTATGGACAAAGTCGCCAGTATACTGGCGACTTTTGAAGGGTGAAATAAGTTTAGAAACCTGTAAATAAGTTAAAATAACAAGTTAATCACTAATAGATAGTCTCAAGTGATACACAAGTCTTCCCTAGGATGTCCTATTTCTTCTTCAAAGTATCTTAAATGTGGCGACCTTGATCTATTTTCTCACCATACTGGCAACTTTCCTGCCACACTTTGAAATATGGTCTATTAGGGTCATGCGGGTAAATTGAGTCACACTGACTAACTGCGGCGGCGCGGCCTCTTACAACAGAAACATAATTCAAAAACACACGTTAAAAACTCAAATTAATTAATAATAGCAAGCACTTCACCAGTCTGCAGAATGCCTCTTCTCCGGCAGAGATTTTAATATGAGAGACAGTGATTCTCTGACTCTCCGTAGCAGATTTAGAATCTCCCGCAGCTAAATTAATGGTAACATAAAAATTAATTCAAAATCTCCTGCAGCTAAATTAATGGTAACATAGGAATTAATTCGAGATCTCCCGCAGAGATCTCAAATTTCTAAAATTCAATCAAAAACTCCCGCAGAGAGTCTTGGAAAAATGTTCCATATTCTGCAGACTGGGCACTTCACTTCTTTTGATAGATATGCAACATTTTGATGTAATTTCGGTTCAGAATGTTTAAGAGACTCTCTTGAGAGGGCCGCAATTAAAAATTAAAGGGCCGCAAGGCGCAATTTACCTGCACCTATTCTATAACAATAATAAGATGCCAGACTGAAGGAACTGGTTAACTGTTCTCCAAGAAATTCTCTATTTTGGCTTTTGTTCTCAGTAAAATGAATGTAAGCATAGGAGGAAAATTCAGGAAATTAAGGATTGTTCGCACAGAAAATGTTAAAAATGTCCCATATTCTGCAGACTGGATAAGATGGAATTTATTATTTACATAGGTATATGATATAATATTTATTATTTAATTATAATTTTTAATGGGATTCTATATCATGATATCAATGATCATGGATAGTTGGATACAAATAAAAATAAACTATCAAAAATAACAATTATAAATACCTATACCTATAATATATCTTAGTACAGTCACACAGCACACTGGGACAGCTGGACTGGTGACTGACTGATAGCCCCTACTATACTAATATTATATCATGTTTTCTTATATGACAAAAGATTTGTACCATACCTAGGCCCTATGTAAATAATGTGATTTTTTTTCTATTGAATTATCAATAATTTAATAAAGATTATTATTAGCTAACATGACGCAATTTTGAAGAAAAAAATTCTGAGAATCATCATCAGAGAATGGTCAGGACTCAGTTGTATCGTATACCTAATATCTAAAATAATAAAATTATCTTTCTTGCTAGGTTATATATTCCACATTCATGATTCAAATATTTTAAATATTTTGTTGGTAAATTAAATTGGTGTGATAGACTAATGACATTATGACACTCTGTGACTGACTGACTGACTGTGAAATCAGAAATTGTGAATCTCAGTCTGGAATAAAACTTGGTCTAATTCCTAGGCTAAGCTAATTTGGCACTAAAAGAACCCATTTTTGTCATATTAACGTAAGTTAAGTAATCTATGATAATAGACGTTCCTGTTGAAATTTTAGTTAAATGTATTACACACTCGTTATATATTTAATGTTGACTTCCTGTTAGACTAGCTCAGCTATATTAAATTACCTATTGTTTCAATAACTATGTATTACTTTTAATGAGAAACGGACATAAGGTCTAAAGTCGATCACACTTCCGTCGAGGGTTAAATACCCTGTCTTGTTGGTTCTGAAGTCAGTCTGTCTTGAACATTACTCAGTGAGAGATGAGTTCCACTCATCTCTCCATAGACTTCTAATTGTATAACATATTTACTCTTTAAATAAACTCTATGTCTTAACGTTGTTAACCCACTGATTTAACCTAATTCTAACAGGTTATGGGCCCAGTGAACGATAAGAGTTTATAAATCAAATTATGTTTAAACAAATTAGAAGTTTATAATAGTAATAAAAACGAAGTGCTGTGAAAAAAGTGTTAACCTATATGAAACATATCACTTAAAACGCTTGCGTAAGCAAATCGTGCTCACGCGCTAATGAGGTCAATTATAATGATTGCTCTAGCGAAAAATGCACTTGTGTTATAATATAATGATTTAGTATTTTTGCGGAAGAGGTGTCAAGAGAGGTCACAAATTACCTTTAAATCTGTGACCTTATCCTTTGGTAAACAGTCTTTCAACAAAAGGTTCTTGCGAACTAAGACCTGTGTTACTGTTCCAATTAAATATTAATAATTATATTCAGTGCAGTTATTCTTATGAATTAGAATAATGTTAAAACATCAATTCAGTTAAACAGTAAATCAAGTTAACTGCTTTGGTTGTTTATGTTTGTTAAAGTATTGAATGATAGTAAATACTTATATTCAGTGCAGTTATTCTTATGAATTAGAATAATGTTAAAACATCAATTCAGTTAAACAGTAAATCAAGTTAACTGCTTTGGTTGTTTATGTTTGTTAAAGTATTGAATGATAGTAAATACTTATATTCAGTGCAGTTATTCTTATGAATTAGAATAATGTTAAAACATCAATTCAGTTAAACAGTAAATCAAGTTAACTGCTTTGGTTGTTTATTTTTGTTAAAGTATTGAATGATAGTAAATACTTATATTCAGTGCACTTATTCTTATGAATTAGAATAATGTTAAAACATCAATTCAGTTAAACAGTAAATCAATTTAACTGCTTTGGTTGTTTATGTTTGTTAAAGTATTGAATGATAGTAAATACTTATATTCAGTGCTTTTATTCTTATGAATTAGAATAATGTTAAAACATCAATTCAGTTAAACAGTAAATCAATTTAACTGATTTGGTTGTTTATGTTTGTTAAAGTATTGAATGATAGTAAATACTTATATTCAGTGCACTTATTCTTATGAATTAGAATAATGTTAAAACATCAATTCAGTTAAACAGTAAATCAATTTAACTGCTTTGGTTGTTTATGTTTGTTAAAGTATTGAATGATAGTAAATACTTTCGACAAAAGGCTCTTGCGAACTAAGAATCCTGGTTTTTGTTTCAATTGAATATTAATAATTATATTCAGTTATTCTTATGAATTAGAATAATGTTAAAACATCAATTCAGTTAAACAGTAAATCAAGTTTAACTGGTTTGGTTGTTTCAAGAAACATGTCAGAAAAACACGTGGGCTAACAAATTTCGTTTGAAGAAAAAGCTCTACAATCTAAAATTGAAGTCTCCTGATCTACTCGACTTTCATTTGAAGGAACTAACTGAAGTTTTTCAAGAGCTTGCCTTGTTAAATCAAGTGATCAGTGAAGAGGATAAAATGATTTGTCTTCTGTCATCACTGCCAGGGCCGTTTGAAGTGCTTGTCACTGCACTTGAAGCTCAGACAGACATCCCTAACTGGATTACCGTAGCTGACACACTCCGGAGTGAAGCTGAAAAGTTGAGTATTCTTCTCAAACTAACAACTACTCATCCCAGAGCTACTCCAATCTGGATACACCCAGCAAGGAGGAGGATACGGCACTTGAAACAGTGGGGGGTACTATGGACAGCAGCAGAATTACAATGCACAGCAGCAACAGACACCGCTAACCCAAATCTCTTACGGCAACTGGGGACAACAGGCACCGGGCGGTTGGAATGCCGCAACCACTGGACAAGCTGCCGGTACTTGGAGTGTCTATGGACAACAAACCGGACAAACGCCCCAGCAAAGCTGGAGCAACTCCACATACTTGTGGTGGCTATGGGAACTACAACTACAAGAAGTAAAATAAGTAAAGACTTGTTTGTTTGTAAATAGCTACACAAGAAAGTGGTAGTGTTAAGTTGCTATAATGACTTAGTTTAACTGACATTTAACTTACGCCATATTGTAGTTCTATTCACAGTAAATAAATAACCTGATGTTAGTCTAGTGGTAGGTTTAGTTAACTTTCGCCTCTACGGTTCTTGCACCGGTGTACAACTTGCTTCAGCATTTGTGAAGTGAATTCTCAAATTAATTGAAATTAGTCTTTTTGGATAGTAGTTAGATAGAATTTTTATTGCTTTTTAATGATCAGCAGATTAATCTTTGAATCGTAACAAAAACTACCGACACAGCATTTAATTATAATTTTAATTGATGACTCAGCATGTTTACTTAATAGAAGTATGCGGTCTATTAGGTGAGCATATGAATTGAATACAGATGAATTGATATTCATACTGTGAATATTTGTGAATATTTAGAAGTGAATATTTAGAAATAAATATTTTTTCATTTTGAAATACTAATTAGATTTTGATGATTAGAAAATTTTAAAGTCAAAATAAATTAGGAATTTGCAGGAATGAAATATTTTTAAATTAATATACATAAATGAAATGGTTATATTTATAACTAATTTGCAGTAAAATATTAAACGATCTTTCAATTTTTCTGAAGAAAGAATTTAATAGTAAATTTTATTCAATAAAATAATTAAAAAATAGAAATTCTATTTTTTAACGGAAGGATGTTAATTTTAATTGCATGATTATTAAGCAATGTTAATTTTTACAAATTAAATTGAAATAAAATAAGCAAGAATGTCACAATATGTTAAGTTCAGTTTTGAAGTGTATTCATACTATTTTTTATGTTATATGTAAGTTTGAAATATTTTATATACATAGTATATTTTCTTTTTGGATTTCTGAAGACTCTAATTTATATCGACATTCAGAAATAAAAAGAGGGGAAGAAAGGAATTATTTGAAATAGAATTAAACCATTAATAAATGTTTAAAATTCTTGCAGTTATAGGTTTGATTTTTTATGTTACATGTAAGTTTGAAATATTTTATATACATAGTATATTTTCTTTTTGGATTTCTGAAGACTCTATTTTATATCGACATTCAGAAATAAAAAGAGGGGAAGAAAGGAATTATTTGAAATAGAATTAAACCATTAATAAATGTTTAAAATTCTTGCAGTTATGATTGTTCAATTTGAATTTCAGAATTTTTCAATTTGAGTTTTAATGTTTTGAATTTTAGGATTGATTAAAATGAGATTTATGTCTTTAAATTTAGAATAATTCATTTCCTATGTAAATTGTTGTTCATTGTTTTTTTTTTTTTTGGATCGTCTGACATATTCTCTAAAT
The DNA here is from genome assembly GCA_947561585.1 of Caprella mutica. NCBI lineage: Eukaryota > Metazoa > Arthropoda > Malacostraca > Amphipoda > Caprellidae > Caprella > Caprella mutica. Next base: position 10,414 of record CANNZV010006289.1, read on the forward strand.
CGTTGCCTATTGATAGATTTACCAAATTTGTTAAATTAATAGGTATGAAAAATATAAAATGTCGTGTGAGGAGGAGTGTTGAAATTTTAGTTAAATGTATTACACACTCGTTATATATTTAATGTTGACTTCCTGTTAGACTAGCTCAGCTATATTAAATTACCTATTGTTTCAATAACTATGTATTACTTTTAATGAGAAACGGACATAAGGTCTAAAGTCGATCACACTTCCGTCGAGGGTTAAATACCCTGTCTTGTTGGTTCTGAAGTCAGTCTGTCTTGAACATTACTCAGTGAGAGATGAGTTCCACTCATCTCTCCATAGACTTCTAATTGTATAACATATTTACTCTTTAAATAAACTCTATGTCTTAACGTTGTTAACCCACTGATTTAACCTAATTCTAACAGTTCCGATGCACAACAGAATTACCACCTTGGTTAAAAATGGGCTCCACTGCTCCAGGTATCGAATCTCCAATTTCGGATGAGAAGAAAAATCTGTGCAGACACTTTTAGTACCGGTGCAAAGGCATGTCTGGTTGCGACTTTAACATGAATAAACCAGAAAAGGTTTTAAAAATATGTCTCAGCAATGTAGAGTGGACATATTCAGTATAAAGATATTATACTACTATAAGATACATCACTCACTGAAATTTCGATTTGAAAAAATGTGGGGACGTCTCATTTATAGTCCAAAGCCCCATTATGGCCCCCGCACACGAGCGTTCTTCGCTCGATTGGCGCATGACCACAGAACATTGAATAGAAGAAGAAGTGTAGATCCCATTATATTACTCTTGAGTGCCGTTTACAGTGACGTCACTTCAACTAGAGCCACTCAGCCGATCAGAGGCTTCATTTCACCAGTTCTGTTTGAGTCCGTATTTTGAATGCGTATTACAACCGAAATGGTGTCAGTTTGTGTTTTTTGCAAAGAAGATTAGTTTATTATTGCTTAGTAGCTGAGCTATAGAATATAGATAATCGTGTACTTAATTTGGTAGGAAGATATGACTCCCAACAAAGATAATGAGCTGAGGTAGAATGCACGCTCAAACTGTTTTCGAGAGAGTGTTTATAGTGACGTCAGCGATCAATGGACGTGATTGGTTGAAATTTTACGACTGGGTACACCATGTGTACACGTTCGATCTGAGCTTCTTCTTATTCAATGTTCTGTGCGCATGACCCTAAAATAGCATTAACTCTCGGGTAATTAAGTGGGCACACGAGCGTTCTTTACCGTCCGGCAGAGAGACAGATAATTCTGAACGCAGGGTAATGCGTTCCCTTGACGGCTGGTGACTGCCGCATTACCAGTCATTTCTATTAAATCTACGGGAGGGTGCGCACACAGACGGTTTGTTGCCGCATCTTTCAATGGTAATTGTAAGTAAATAGTAAAGATTGAAACATTTTTATTGAACATAAAAGAAAGAAACTTTTGTCCATACATTTTAAAGGTCCTCTCCAGGCTCCGGGGAAAAAATGAGTTTATTACATAAAGTGATAGAACTAAGGTCTACGATCATTATTCCGCAAACCGCATACAATTTGGTTCAGTATATATTTTATTATTTGCTTTTAAAGTTTTTTAATACTCTGTGAGCAACAATCGAGCGAATCTCCAATCTGACGCTGAGAAAGAAGATTGTACACTCTTTGTTTTGATTTCAAATTTAGATTTTTAAACAAACAATGCGTTTTTGGCTTTCTTTTAAGATATTAAATGTTATTAAAGGTATATAAACGTTTCTATAATAAGTTTATCCAAATTTAAACCTTTAAATGAATAATAAATAGATTTAATAAACCAAATACCTAGTTGACAATCAAAACAAATGGTGTACATTCTTTTTCTTCACACTGAAAATTAGAAAGTCGGAGGTAAAGTAGGTTTTGTAAAGTTTGGATTATAAAAATCTTTGAAAGCATATAAAATTGAAAATATGCTATCAAATTTTATAGGGTTTGCAGTGAAATGTTAAGAAACAATAGCCTCGTTGAATTAAGCAATAAAAAAATTTGCTTGGAGGGGACCTTTAACAGTCTTTGAGTTATTACAAAAAAATAATGAAACGAGAAAACAGAGTTAATTCAGTTATTTCTTTATCGATCAAGCCCTTATGAACTTTTGAATGAATATGTACCGATACGTATTGGTAACTGATATACGTACCAATAACAATTACTTTACAATTTTGATCCGTTTAGGTATAGTGTGACCAGTTAGATAGCCAACAGCATGAATTAAATAGTTTTAACTATTTAATTAACTATTTAATTCATGGCCAACAGTATGACTAATTAGGTATAGTGTGACTTGTTAGATAGCCTACAGTCACAGTGTAACTAGTTAGGTATAGTGTGACTGGTACATGCTACATGTCACTCTCTATGCATCTGGGTTAATTTTCCATTGCGGCAAACGCTCGTGTGCCCTGGCCATGTGGCTGCGTTCATTTGACGTTGCGGCGATGGAACGCTCGTGTGCGGGGGCCCTTAGTCGGACAATTATTACATCTTTCTGGGTGATGGTTCTCGTTATCGTTTTATAATTTGATAATTTATCTAATCTAAACTAGCGGTATCCGTGGATATTCCACGGTTTTATACACAGATTGATCACGTACGTGGGCAGTATATTTTTTTTTAACTCAAATTGATTTCTCCATAAATTTGTACGCAAAAGGCAGAACCGAAATGGAATAATCCCAGTAAACTTTACAATGTTGGGCTAACGTTGTCACGCGCGTTTGAGTGATCTGCAATATCGACCGATTTCGCTGCGTGATCTACTGATCAATAGTTTGCGCAGCTATCGATCGATATAGCGCAACCATTTATCTATTGCTGCGCTTTCGAATGATACGGATTTTCTTAGTTTATGCAATTAATTAATTGTTTTGTTTTCAATGGAAAAATATTGTCTTTTTAAATTAATTTTTTTAGATTTAATAAGGCAAATATCAATCGATTGTTGTGCGTTTGAATGATATGGATTTTGTCAGTTTATGCATATAATTGTTACATTTAATAGAGAAACTACCAGTCGATTGTTGCACGTTTGAATGATATGGATTTTGCTATTTTATGCATCTAATGACTGGTGGCTTCTCTATTTAATGTAATAATTAGATGCATAAATCCATATCATTCAAACGCGCAACAATCGATTGATGTTTGCCCAATTAGTAAATATAAAAAAATTAAAAAGACAATGTTAGGAAGAATCATAATAGTTGATTATACTATTAAATATACCTTGTTCATCTAAATAATGGTTAGTAAAGAAATATAATTTGATTTAATTTGAAAAGGTGTCATCTAATTTGATAAAACGTACAAAATTTTCACAAGTTTTAGACGTCATATCATGTTGTTGTATTGCCATACACGTTATCCAAAGAATGTTTGTACATCTGCGTGTGATATTAATAATTAATATATATCTGATATTTATCTTAAAACCATTTAGTAGATAGTTTAGTGTTTACATTTCTCTGAGATTCAGTTAATTATTATTTACACAGTTTACGATGATATATATTTTGTGAACTTCATTTATTGGGAAAAACAAACAACGTGATCTGTCAAAATTTCGATACGATTTTGGTTTTTTAAATCTTTTTCCTCTCAAAATAAATTGATTTCAGCTGAAATAATTCATATCATTAATTAATTATCGTTAATCCATCATATTTTCTTAAATGCTATTTCCAGTGTCCGAGAAAAATATGAATATGTTAAATAAACCGCATAAAATAAAGTTTACTATATATTTACAATTCTTTTTTAAGTTTTTAATACTCTGTGTGACCCAATAGTACGAAACATTATTGTGATACTCAAGATAATTTAATGAGAAGGAAATTAAAAATATTTTCGCTTTGATTAATTACTTATGTAGGGGTTTTAACATCTGCTGCAGAATCGGATGCCAATTCACTGACTTCAAAATATAAATTTATTAAGATAAGATTCATGAGCAAAATCAAATACCACCTGTCAGTGTCTTGCTCATGGATGCAGTAAAGCTACTCCGTGAATGTAGTCACGTAACAAAAATGTGACGAAGAAGTATACGTATACGGTATATCCGGTGATCGCACTCACGGATCGAAGAGGAAGATGAAGAGATGATAGTAAATAAAACCAACGAGTCTACCTAACACAAAAACTAATTAAGACCTTGTAGTTGAAGAACATAAACCCAGCGCTACCCTCTACAACTGTAAGTAGCGTTACAAAAGATTTACTTGGATAAAATGGGAAAAATATTTCATGATCCAAATTACAAAAGTTCAGGGCCCAGAGTGACCATTTTCGTCACATTCCTTGGTAAGGGACTGCATTCACTGAGTAGCTTTTCTACATCCATGAGCTTTGTCACCGACGGTACTAGGTGACTTTGTTCATGAAGCCACTTTTCTTTCTGACTGCTTCTTCGAGTCCCTTGCATTCAATTTCATTTTGACATCAGCGATATATGGCCTTTGGTTCCGAAGCAGATGTTAAACCCCATACTAGCTGCAATCATTAATTTCTCCATTCAGGTATCATTTCCCTCACTTTTCCCTCATTCTACCTGATTTTCCCCCATTCCAACCTGATTTTCCCTCATTCTACCTAATTTTCTTCATTCAACCTAATTTCTCCCACTCTACCTAATTTTCTCAATTCCAACTGATTTTCCCCAATTCTATCTAATTATCCCCCATTCTACCTGACTTTTCCCCATTCTACTTAATTTTCCCCACATTCTACCTGATTTTCCCCCATTCTACCTGATTTTCCCCCCATTCTACCTAATTTTCCCAATTCTACCAAATTTTCCCACATTTTACCTAATTTCCCCCATTCTACCTAATTTCCCCCCACTCTACCTAATTTTCCCTGCATTCTACATAATTTTCCCAATTATATCCAATTTTCTTCCATCCTACCTAATTTTCCTCCATTCTACCTGATTTTCCTCCATTCTACCTGATTTTCCCCCATTCTACCTGATTTTCCCCCATTCTACCTGATTTTCCCACATCCTGCCAGCTGTTCAAAAAAAAAAAATTATTCTGTAGACGATATCACCCATATGTATCGACACATGACGATAAATGGGTAATAACATGTGACGATATTTGGTTTCAACATGTCGATAATTGGAGTTTTTCAGATATAGCTAATATTTGATTCAATGTAGATTAATTTATACTAAACGAATTGCATAATACTTTATATGGTTTAAAAGATTTGAATTTCATCTTTTAGTTGGTTCTGTCGTATATGCATTAGTAGAGAGGCAATAATAATAGTTTTGAAGGAAACCTGTAAGTGGCCGATAAATGGAGACTTCCCCCTACGTGTGTACCCTACATGATATAAAGTAAAAAATAAAACAAAATCGTAAATACCTTTCAAATGATGATTTATATTTTAGTTAACCCTATAAATTGAATATATCTGCTTAAAATCATGCTTGAATCGCCAATAGTATTGAGGTGATTATGTGAATTTTTTTCGTATGAATCTTCCATGAAACGGCTTAAAATCGAACTTGAATCATAGTTGATTTAAAGACGGTTACAGTCGGTTATGCATGTGCTTCTTCGATGAATCGACGATCATCCTGCCTTACTTTATGCGAAAAATCTTGGATAAAACGAACTCTTCTTCGAAAATTTATCGATGATTCACCGTCAATACGCCGATTCATGCTTAGGTACTCTTCCATGGAAAAACTGGCTATAAATCGGCCTTAAAAATCTACTGGGAGTCTGGGACCTACATTCTTTTTCTTCAGACTAGAAAATAGTAAGTCAGAAGTAAAATAGGTATTGTAGAGTTTTAATTTAAAAATCTTTAAAAGAATATAAAATTAAAAATATGCTGTCAAATTTGATGGAGTTTGCATCAAAATGATACGAAACTTTAACCTCGTTGATTATAGCGATGAGAATTTTTTTTGGAGGGAACCTTTAAACGAAGGCTGAACATGCATTGCTAATTTGTTTGTTTCTGAAGTTCAAATGGAAATCAAAACAAAGATTGTACAATCTTTTTCTTTGGCGTCAGATTAGTGTTTCACATAATAGTTACACACAAGTATTAAAGGTCCTCTCCAAGCTCCAGGAAAAAATTGAGTTTATTACATAATATTATAGAACTAAGGTCTACGATCATTATTCCTCAAGCCGCATACAATTCACTTCAGTATATATTTCATTATTTGATTTTAAAGTTTTTATTACTCTGTGAGCAACAATCGAGCGAATCTCCAACCTGATGCCGAGAAAAAAGATTGTACACTCTTCGTTTTGATTTCAAATTTAAATTTTTAAACAAACAATGCGTTTTTGCCCTTCTTTTGAGATATTAATTGTTTCTAAAAGTATATAAACGTTTCTTTAATAATTTATCCAAATTTAAACCTTTAAATGTATAATTAATAGATTTATTAAACCAAATACCTAGTTTACAATCAAAACAAATGGTGTACATTCTTCTTCTTCAGATTGAAAATTAGAAAGTCGGAAGTAAAATAGGTTTTGTAGAGTTTGGATTATAAAAATCTTTAAAAGCATACAAAATTAAAAATATGCTATCAAATTTCATGGCGTTTTCAGTAAAATGATAAGAAACATTAGCCTCGTTGATTTAAGCAATGAAAATATTTGCTTGGAGGAGACCTTTAAAAAAATTTAAAAGCATATAAAAATAGATAATGAATTGAATTTTCTGCTGTTTGCAGAATAATGATCCTCGACCTTAGTTCTATTGTGTATAATATGTAATACCTAAACTCATTTCTTCCCCAATCCCCAGATCCTGGAGAGAATCTTTAAAGGTCCCCTCCAAGCAAATTTTTTTATTGTTTAAATCAACGAGGCTAATGTTTCTTATCATTTTACTGCAAACCCCATAAAATTTAATAGCATATTTTTAATTTTATATTCTTTTGAAGATTTTTATAATCCAAACTCTACAAAACCTACTTTACTTCCGACTTTCTAATTTTCAGTCTGAAGAAGAAGATTGTACACCATTTGTTTTGATTGTCAACTAGGTATTTGGTTTAATAAATATATTTATTATTCGTTTAAAGGTTCAAATATTGATAAACTTATTATAGAAACGTTTATATACTTTTAGAAACAATTAATATCTTAAAAGAAGACCGAAAACGCATTGTTTGTTTAAAAATCTAAATTTGAAATCAAAACAAAGAGTGTACAATCTTCTTTCTCAGCGTCAGGTTGGAGATTCGCTCGATTGTTGCTTAAAGTGTATTAAAAAACTTTAAAAGCAAATAATAAAATATATACTGAACTGAATTGTATGCGGTTTGCAAAATAATGATCGTAGACCTTAGTTCTATAATATTATGTAATAAACTCATTTTTTTCCCGGAGCCTGGAGAGGACCTTAAGGGCTGATCCACACCATCGCTCCGCTCTCGCTCCAGTCACGGTCCGGTCTCATCCTTGTGCATACACATGTTCGGTCCGGTCACGGTCCGCTCTCGCTCCTGTCCCTTCCGTATCATCTGATTTTGTAGTGATTATCATTGCACTCAATTGATGGTGAACAGGATGAGAGAAAACAAAAAAGTAGATATTTTGAGTTAATCCTATGCTAAAAGACAGGAAGTGTGAAGGATATCTACTCGTTGTATTCTCATCTAATATATGTAGATGACAAAACTAAATTTTTCTATTATTTTCGCAGCAATATCGACTGATTTCGCTTCATAATTTGTTGATCTATTGTTAGCGTAGCCATCAACCGATAGCGCAACCAACGATTGATTGCTGCACGTTCGAATGATAAAGAATGTATTTAGTTTAAGCATCTAAATGGTATATTTAATAGGGATACCATCAACCGATTGTTGCGTGTTCGATTGATATAGATTTCTATAATTTCTATATCTAATTGTTACATTTCATAGGGTAATCATCAATCGATTGATGGTTACTCTATGAAATATAACAATTTTTTTGTTTAAAAAGACAATATCTTTCCATTAAAATCAAGACAATTAAACTAAAAAACTCCCTATCATTCGAACGCGCAGAAATCGATTTATAATTGCGTTATTGATCGATAAATGCGATAAAATTTACCAATTAGATGCATAAGCTAAAATAATCTTATCATTCGAACGCGCAACAATCGATAGATGGTCAAATGCGCGTGACATATATATTTGTAGTAAAATTCAAGAAAAAGCACGCAAATAATAAAATTGGACCGTGACTGGAGCGTTGCAATACACACTGGCAGTGTCGCTCCGCTCACGGTCCGATCACTCTCCAGTCAAAATATCTTTGGATTGGATCGTGACCGGAGCGTGACCTGACCGGCACTGCCAGTGTGGATGCTCTACGTGAAATGCATTAAAGAATATTGGACCGGACCGTGACTGGAGCGATGGTGTGGATTAGCCCTTAATGTACTATATACTCTGAATCATAATCAGCCTGTATTATTTGAATCGATGTATTTGATACGTGAAATGGTAAATACACATCTAGCCTTCTAGAGTCATTTTAAGATTTAATAATTAGTATTTGTGTTCTACCTAAGAAAAAAATTCTATATGGTACTTTCATAGTTCT
>CANNZV010006290.1:0-19006 GCA_947561585.1 Caprella mutica
GGTAACGTCCAGAACTGTACTTACAAGACAGGTCATGCAATCCTCTGACATTCATCCAACTACCACAGCGGCAAGAATGAGGTTCACAAACTCTGACACCCACTTTAAGAGCAATGGCTACCCTCAGGACCTCTGGATGAAGCTGTGTACCTAATGACGGTATGGGAATCGCATTCAACTACACTCCAGTTTCCTTAAGAAATGCAGATAACAGACGTGCTCTTACCACCTGAGAAGCTCTAGCCAACAGACTCGCCATTAATGAATGATCCCGTGGTGTATCTCGTTCTTTTTGACTGGACTCATGGACTGGTGCCGGGAGACCGGCCTGTAATCCCTGCCTCCATGTCCCAACTGCATCCGTAAGCTCTCCGGTATCGACTACATTAAGATTAGAAAGAATAATTCAACCGAATCACTCACAGAATACATTGAAGACACAAATGCAGGTAAGACAATCATCTGACATCTCTACATTGGTAACAGCCAACCAATGTTCAAACACCATTTGAAATGTAAGCCAACCAATTGGCTTTAACTGACATACTCTGTAACATGCTGCACATAGCATTTTGAAATGCTAAAATACGTGAATTGAATTTATATAATATATCTAGTAAATCGATAAGTACTCTAAAATTAAGAAATAACTAGGGTTGTGACAATATGCGTTTAGAATTCTAGATCTCGAAAATTTAATAACTGAGAATTGAATAATAAACCAGCGGTACATACATAGTATTAAACACCATTTCAGCTCTTATCGTTTATAAAATTATCGGGATCTATGATTTTAACCGCATATTGTCACAACCCTATACATAAAACTTAAGTGAAGTTCATACAAAATTCTATTAGTTAGCTATTTGAACAATTTAAATTAAAAGTACAAAATTCTATCCTCTAGAAAGTGTAGTAAATATACCAGACAACCAAAATATACCAATAAACTAATTCACGTTAGTTCCAACGAATCTAATCATTACTGAAGGAGAAGCAAATTTAGATACAAAATCTGAAGTCCATATGATAATATTTTATTAGATTCTGACAATTAAAATTGATTTTACAATTAAGATTACTAGAAAGTGTAGCGAATATAATTATTCCTATCCCTATTTTATAGTGCATGGTATATACTGCAATGTTAATTTAATGATTAACATATAATAGTTTATAAGCTATATACGAGGTTAAACTTTTAGCCTTTTCTCTCTTGAAAGTCGGAATTTTCGTTTAGAGCGTAGCAAGTAATTTGCGGTACACAACAAACTGCAGTCTCCAATTGAAGAAATATATAAAATAATCAATTTACAGTACTCTGAAAATTAAAACACTACATTTTGTCTAAAGTGATCCTAAATTAGTTAAAATGGGATACAATTAAATGTTTGCTGGTGAAGCCGTCAGGAGCAAAAGGATTAATTACTGTAAATTACTAACTAATTTAAATTTACTAAATACGCATTCAATTTCTAAAATCAATAATAAATCTGGCTATGCTATGGTACTTACGGTGGATACGCTAGAGAAGGATACACTGTCAATACGCTAGAGAAGGATACACTGTCAATACGCTAGAGAAGGATACACTGTCATTACGCTAGAGAAGGATACACTGTCAATACGCTAGAGAAGGATACACTGTCAATACGCTAGAGAAGGATACACTGTCAATACGCTAGAGAAGGATACACTGTCAATACGCTAGAGAAGGATACACTGTCAATACGCTAGAGAAGGATACACTGTCAATACGCTAGAGAAGGATACACTGTCAATACGCTAGAGAAGGATACACTGTCAATACGCTAGAGAAGGATACACTGTCAATACGCTAGAGAAGGATACACTGTCAATACGCTAGAGAAGGATACACTGTCAATACGCTAGAGAAGGATACACTGTTAATACGCTAGAGAAGGATACAATGTCAATACGCTAGAGAAGGATACACTGTCAATACGCTAGAGAAGGATACACTGCCAATACGCTAAAGAAGGATACACTGTTAATACGCTAGAGAAGGATACACTGTTAATACGATAGAGAAGGATACACTGTCAATACGCTAGAGAAGGATACACTGTCAATACGCTAGAGAAGGATACACTGTCATTACGCTAGAGAAGGATACACTGTCAATACGCTAGAGAAGGATACACTGTCAATACGCTAGAGAAGGATACACTGTCAATACGCTAGAGAAGGATACACTGTCAATACGCTAGAGAAGGATACACTGCCAATACGCTAAAGAAGGATACACTGTTAATACGCTAGAGAAGGATACACTGTTAATACGCTAGAGAAGGATACACTATCAATACGTTAGAGAAGGATACACTGTCAATACGCTAGAGAAGGATACACTGTTAATACGCTAGAGAAGGATACACTGTCAATACGTTAGAGAAGGATACACTGTCAATACGCTAGAGAAGGATACACTGTGCACGCTAAGGTTAGGATTTCGAAATGGTTTCGTCTCTGATGCCAAGTGTTGCTGTAAACTTTTGTTCAATGGTTCGAAATTTTCTAAAAGTGAAAATCTTAATTTTCGAGAGAGCTAAAATTGCATTTCCGGTACATTGAAAGTTGTGAGTTTTTGCACACTTTAACAATTTATTCGTCTCACTAATGGAAAATGCAGTTGGGGCTTTATCCCTGGGGGCACTCATGGAACTTTGACACTATTTATGGCCTGATGGCACTGTATTATTAATTAATAATTTAAAGAATGAATTAATCATTCCTATAATTTAAACTTTGTGATTTTTATTGGAAAAAATTATCATGTTATAATTTAATTATTATATTTAAGAAACGAATACATTATATGCATTGAATTATCGACTGCAGAAAGTGAAAATATTAATAGGTGTTCTATTTCATTTGGTGATGTTTTTATAATAATCTTAGACAACCAGATGGTTAAAAACTTTCGAGTGGGGATTTGAGATTTTTATTAAGGAAAAAAAAAGACATAAGATGAAAATGTTGCAACGTTTCGAAAAATACATTTTCCATCATCGGGCTAAAAACATTCATCTGAAATAACATGGAAAAGTTAATGCATGAATTTACTAAATTATTGAGTTATTTAAGAATTAATCGAATATGGAAAACAAGAAATATATTTAAAGGAAAAAAATAATAAAATATAAATAAACAACAATTTTTTAGAACTATATATAATATAGATTGTACGGTAATATGAATTGTACGGTAATATGAGAGCTGACATAATACTGGGAAGAGCTCATGACCTACACCTACATGACAAAAAGCCCTCGAGTGTTGTGAGGAAGGCAGAATGAATATGTCTGAAGCTGCGAAAACATTTACTGCACCTCGGAAAACTTTATCCGATCGTCTGAAAGGAAAAGTAAAATAAGATTGTGAAGGTGGTGGAAGGCCAACAGCTTAGTCAGAAGAACAAGAACGGAGCCTCTGTGAGTACATAGAGTACTGTAGTACAAGGCGCTCAGAGCCTTTCTATCAACCAAATACTTATTGACGCATGGTGTATTGACAAAACTATATTGGAATAGTGTTTTCGGCGAAAAATGGTGGTTGGGTCACCACCGGTCACGAGCCCCCCTGTTTTTAAATCCTTATTTACCTTTATTATTTAATCCTTATTGACACTTTTGTAGTTCATTACACTGAGAGAAAAGAGTGTGCCAATATGACACAAATAAATGTGTCTTATCGACACACATTTTGTCCCAAAACCGACACATATAGAGACTAATAAAAGTGTCATATTAACACATAGAACATGAAGTGTGTCAAAGTGACACACATACAGGTGTGTCGGTTCGACACAGATAGCTATTTATGACACACTTATCATAACGTGTGTCGTAGCGACACATATTGGTGTGTCGATTTTGGGACAACTACTTTTCTCAGCTATGTGAGTAGTGTAACTTCAGGGTGATCTCTACACGTGGTGATGTTGCAAGGCTATAATTAGGACGTGGTAATGTTGCATGGCTATAATTAGCATATTCGCGTGGGGTGATCGAGGGGTGAAATTGACAGGTGGGGAGATTGATGAGTGAAAAGGATGGTTTTTATATAATTCTGTGTTAAATTGTTACATAGAAAAAAGGATAGTTTGACAGGTGTAATAAATGTGTTGATGAAATATATATATGAAAGTTTGGTGTAATATCTAAGATGTGTAATTGTGAATTTATTTGTTATATAGAAAAAAAAGGAGTGTGTGACAGATGAGTAATGATTTATTTGAAAAGGGTAGTAATATATTTTTTCCAATCGTTATGATTTCAATGTGATATACATAGAATTAGTATTAATTAAATAAATAGAAATGAAATAGAACTGCTTAGTATATGGAACCAACACAAATTGACATAGTTCACCCAATTAAATTTTCTTTCTAAACGCACCATATAGAAAACGGTAGAATGAGCAGAGGTGGGGTACACTGTTCTAAAAAAAAATTCAAATGTTATTATTATAATATAGACGGATAATAATTGAAAAGGCTAGTAATTTTTTTTTTTTCCATTCGTTATGATTTCAATCTGCTATACATAGAATTAGTATTAATTAAATAAATATCATAGTTCACACAATTAAATTTTCTTTCTAAATGTACCATATAGAAACGATAGAATAAACAGAGGTGGGTATACTGTTCAAAAATATTTTTAAATATAGATTATATGAAATAATATTATTTAAGATATAATGTAGGCTTCTTCCGTCCATCCATCCATCTTCTTAGAGTCCAAGAGGTGCTGTGCAGAGTAGATTTAATAAAATAACATACACCCCTTATGATCGCCAATTTGACTTTAAACAAGTTAGTGATCAGAGGAGGCGAATATATTTTATTATTTTCTCACAGAAGATCCAGCTACTTAATGCTAAAGAAATTTTCTAAATCAACTTAAAAGTATATTACATTAAAAAGACATTTTCTATATATATATTACAATGAATTCACCAACACTGAAAATCATCTTAAAAGTATATTACATTAAAAAGACATTTTCTATATATATATTACAATGAATTCACCAACACTGAAAATCATCTTAAAAGTATATTACATTAAAAAGACATTTTCTATATATATATTACAATGAATTCTCTAACACTGAATATTAATACATTAATTTAAAAAAAAGAAATTGAACATTTTAAAAGTAAATGTGTATTATAGAAAAATTCACTTATTAAATCATTCAGGTAGACCCTGCATTAAATCGTTCAGGTAGAGCCCACTTCATCAACGTGTCCAGCTTGATCTTCTTACACTTTTGCATTGCATATCTTCTGATGACATCTTCTAGATATTCATCACTGATCTCATCTTCGTCTTTCTTCACTTTCTTCCTCTTCTCTCCAACCACCACGACGTCTTCAGAAAGATTTTCATTTTCCTTCCCTAAATCAATAGGAATGGCTTTCCTTGGTCTCCGAGGTACAGTAGCTCTTTTTCGTTTAACAGGTGGTGGGTTTTTGTTTTGAGTAATATTATTATTTGCAGGAGTAATCTTGATTCGCTTAGGAACAGTTACTCCAGTAATGTTTGGTGTTGAAGACATGTTTGAACATGAAGGAACTAGAATATGATAAAATAATACCCATTAAAATTTATATCATTTTTTTTTTATTTGATTCGAAATAACACTATCAACTGAATGTTGCATTCGCTATTCGAGAGGATTGAAATAATTAATATAAAATATACACACACACACACACCTGGTTCAAGTTGTGTTAAAATCCCATAATCATCTGGTAATGTTCCATTTTCAAAGGCTTCTTTCAAAGTCACCAGAGACTCAGTTGCAACTCTCCCCATCTCCTCTGCACTCAAATGTAAATAATGCTTTTGCGATTCTATAAAAAATATATAATTTAATCACACACCACACATCCAATCAGTTTATTTGATCAAATAAATTTATTCATTTAAATAATGATAAAAAGATAAACTCACCAATTTCCTTTCTCTGTCTCCTGACATCACTTTCCTCAAAATCAAACGCTGGTACATTAGAACAAATTTCCTGTAATTCACACTGACTAAGATTTTCTTCCATTTTATCACTCACTCGCAGATAAACACACTATCAACACTTCCACCAGAAAGCTATCTCCAAACTGAATGATTTTTACAATTTTCTAAAGTCATTTATACCCAACAGTGGATTAGGCTTGGGTGTCCATGAGCTTTTACCCCCAACTGAGCTATTCTGTTACTTAAAATAATACCAACCCTCACGAACAACATCCCACATAAAAACTTCTTCGGGAAATATCATGCTAACTTAAAATATTATAGTTACATTATACACCATACAATTGTGATTACATCCCCCTCAGAAAATTTCCCACTTAATTTTTTTTTCTTGGATTCACCCCACCTCCTGTTATCACCTTTTTGTTTTGAATATATCCCTTATCTATAGGTATGATATCAAGTATATCTTGTACACCAGGTACAACTCTTGATCGCTTCACCAGTAAACTTCGTAACAAATCCTCAATTCTGAGAAAATTTGTGAAATTTTTATGTTTAATGAATCCATATTTCGATATTGTAATATATTGTAATAAATGTTGTAATAATGATTTTCCCTCCTCGCGATATTTATCAGGTAATGTATTAATTATTGTTGCTATATCTTCATCAGACACACCTTCACTCTCACCCTTGTCAAATTGTATTCCATCATTTCTCGAATCACGCATTCTCTCATTTCTCACACTTTCCTCATCCCCCATCGAATGCATTTTCTCATATTTCTCAGGAGATTCTTTCTCAATTTTCTTTTTCTGAGATAATAACTGCAATTTCAACTCGTCAGGTAAATGTTCATCTTTTACAATTTGTTTTTTTCCAAATCACCTTCATCTTCTTCTTCAGATATTTTTTTTTCACATAATTTGATCATATTCTTATATTCCTGTGCATTAATTAGATAAAAGAATTTCATTTTGTAATATTGGGAGCAATGTATTCAATATGTGCAGGCCTTGCAATCCCACCCAGAGCTTTCGTTTTTCACTAGCCTTTATTGCACGAGAGGATAATTTACGCAATATTTTGCTCACTCTTTTTAAAATAGTTTTAACTCTATTTTTTATTTTCAAATTCCCATTCAAGATATTTATACAAGCTTCACTCAACAATTTTATCTCATTCAATTTGATTGACTTTATATAGCCAACTCGCTCCCTATTAGTTTTTGTTATCAATTTTTTCACAAGAGTTGAAAGTCTTTTTACTCCAATTTGTTTATCCATCGGTTTTTTGAAAAAGGATAATCTACGTACCGTATAAGGTATCTTTTAATTCCACGTTTTTTATGTGTTTTAACAATTTCGACTCTATATATTCCTGTATTCTCAACGGGGATTAATTATGATCTATAGAATTTCCCCTCTATTCTCTTATTTTCCAAATCAACCAGTGAGTAAGTAATGGGATGAGTTTCATTCACACCATCTATTTTAAATATCTCTTTAGTGTTTCTGAGAAAACTTTCCTTGAAAAACTTGTGTTGTGTGGTCCCAGCCGCCACTAAACGCACGTGTGTGCCCACACTTAACGTGTTAGATAATGAATCATAATTTATTTTGCTTCGATTCTTATATATACTTTTAAATGCATTTACTATTTCACTCCACTCAGTGGTTAAATGAACATCAGTAGGGGTTTTATAATCCAACCCTCTATGCTTAGAATGGTTATATGTATCCACTAAAATAGGTAACACATCAATGTATCTCTCAGTATTAAATTCTGTAATATATCGCATTATTTTCATCTTCAAAGTTCTTATCTCCCTTTCAGCAAGTGAAACCTTAATCTCTCGATTGAAAGTGTTATATCGACATATTTTATTTTTATTGAATAATTCATTAATTGCATTCGATTTAAACTCTATTCCTTCATCTGTGAGCATTTTTGAATATTTATATATTGAATTTGAAAAAAAATGTCTCATTTTAGGTACTATATCTTTACTTTTCAGTGATTTTACCATATAAACTGATAAATATCTACTAAATATATCAATGAAAATCAACATATACCCACAATCATCATTTTGTTTTTCATATCTCCTCAAATACGCTATATCAGAACAAACAATTTTTCCAGGCCCAGAAGCGATGAATGGACGTCTTTTAAATTTTTTTCTTGTTATTTTATGAAGTGTGTATGAATCTTTAGATTTCAAATACTTTACAGGATCTTCAACCCCTGCTTGTTTTAATTTTGAGATAGACCCCAACCCAGCAGGATGAGACAAATCTCTATAAATGTTTTCAGGGTCTATATCTGTATACATGTCTCTAAACTTTCACCAAAAATGTTTGTTCGGATAAGTAATTTTGAATCTGGATCTTTGGTAAAATCTATCAATAAATAACGATATTTTTCTTTCAATACAATCAACTTATACAACTTTAAAAACATATCTCGTTTTTCCTGTGGTAGAAAAGTGGTTGAAAAGTGAAGCACCTGTCTACTATCCCTCATTCGCAAGAGAACTATATGAGTTGAATTTAATGAAATGCAACGGAATTCTTTGCTCGGAAGAAAAATATTTTGTGTTAAAAGTATAGCTGAAACCTTCTTATGCCTTCCTTTTAACGAACACTTCCGCCGCGAGTTTTAATTTCTTTATATCATAGATGATATCATCATAAATTATCAATATCGGTGATAATCCATCGTGATCTAATTCAACATTAAATCCATCATCTCGAATAACACCTGCATCTTCCACACACTCTAATTCAGAACCAACCACTATAATCTTATCAAATTTATGTTTGTAGAGTTGAATTAACTTCGATGTAAAATAACTCTTTCCACTACCTGAAAACCCACCAATTAAAACCCTAGCGCATTGATTAAAAATATCAACTTCATCAGACTGAATCCTATCCATTACTACACTAGTGATAACAACACCCATCTATTTTATATGATAATGAAACATTACAATTAGAACATTACAATTTATTGAAAACTTATTATTATACATAATCAATCTCTATTAACTAACACTTCATCAACTTTGGTATTCAACTCATCATGTAACTCCCTCATCCATGATATTTCTTTTCCTGTTTGAATGAGCTCAGAAGTGATAGACTCTATTTTTCCCTCTATCGTAGAGACCTGTGTATTGAGTGTAGCCACCGCATCCACACGTTCACGAAGATGAAACAGATGTTCACATATTTTCTCAACTTGAATTGTAATGTTCTTTTCATTCCTCTTCATTGTCTCCTGAATTTTGTTAAATTTAATATTAAACTCTGATTCAATGTCTCTAAAATCACGTTCAACGACTGCAATGGTTGCACGTTTATTAATCCCATTCTTCATATACTCTACTTCACCATTGAGTTTCTCTTCTAATTCTTGCAATCTTGTATATTCTATCTGGGATTGAGAAATCAACTGTCGAATATCATCAACCTCATTATTGATTTGATCAATAGCTTCATTCATCTTGATTTCAATCCCTTCATATTTATGTAGTGATTTATATCCATTACTCTTTTCAATTGTATCGATGAGTTTCTTAAGCACCTTAACACCAGTGAATAAAAAACTCTCCAACACTTTAATAATACATTCATTTTCATTACTCTGGACATCCATCCTTCAATGTATCTATTCAATGACTGAATGAATATTATTGAAGCAAATCTATTTATTGCATGTATTTGAGCATGTACAGACAGCCAAACATTTTTTATTGTACATAAAGGATGGACAGAAACTTATCTCACATCTATCTACACCAATCTCTGCAAGAATTCTTTCAACTATTCTATCATTGCTTCTAAAATTGTCTGAAAAATGGGATAGTATTCTTTTCATACTATATTCTTTATTTAGATAGAATGCAAAATAAAGGCAATAAAGACCACACACTAGTGAATCATTTGATTGCAGCTGAGTTTTCACAAAACTTTTCACATTAAACTTCATGTAACATTTAAAAATATTTCCACCATAAAAAATAGTTTTTTTTGCATAACTATCAACAAATATTACATTATCATTAATATCAAAGTAAAACATCACCCAATGACCCAAATTATTCGGGTTAGAAATAACATTAACTATGTATATCCCTCTGTTTTTTATTTGCAAACTGTCGTTTGTGAATATTCCCTGAAATCTACCTCCAATTTTCAAAAATACGGATTCTAATTGTTTTGAATTCATATTAAATTATTGGTTCTAACTGATTTCCGTGAATCTATTTGTACGATACCATTAATTACACCCACAACGAAAATAACCACATTCTCTGTAAGATTAACAGAAAGTTGTGCAGAGAGTCTCATATTACCTCTACGCTCTAACGAGAGAACCTCACTTGAATTAGTGGATCTCAAGTCGAATGTGAAAATGCTTTTACCACTTTTGAAATTTTCATATGTCAACAAATGATCTTTTCCCATTAAATTCTCCAAGGTGTGATTGAAGAATCGTGCTGGTTGTGATGGAATAGATCCCGTGATAGAACTTGTAACGTTCCCATCAACCTCCAATCGCAGGGAGTTTATGTTGCAATGATCAAAATACCCAGAATTCTTCTTTAAATTCCCATTCAAGGCATCTTGAGACATCATGAATACAATAACTTGATGTGGTATAATACCATTAAAAATATTGTCTAACACGATATTACTGCTCCCTTGTGGTATAATACTATTCTTTATCACAGGACGTGAGTATAAATATTCCACAAAACTATTTTCCAAGGTTAAATTTTGTGAAAGGCTCATGAGAGCTGAAGGTTGTGGGATTATCTTCATCCATATTTTAGCCATAGTAATCTTATACTTGAAATTTTCATCAGTGTTTGTCCCCAAAACAACTGCATTGCTAGCAAGATCAAATCTTATCCTCATATCAACACCATTAAGAAGGTAAAAACCTGAATCTGCTAATTCTATGTTCAATGGTGCTATTGTATGAATTCCTGTTACGCAATCAGCTTGGATGCTTTTTTCATCGTTTTTTAAAGAGGCGAGAGTGAAATTATTTGCGATATACGTATGTGGGATTTTGTTATCAAGAGCTTTATAATACATATTCCGACCATGACTACTCATTTCATCCTTCGATAGACTTAAATGGTGTTTTACAACAGTCCACAACCCAAAGAATGCATTTGATTCACATTGAACACTATTCAAAAAAATAGAACTCTTTGCCAATATTCGATGAGCGAATCCATCAACTAGAGTGACATTATCCGTAGCTTCTATCGCTGCTCCATCTGCCTTTGTAATCGAAACCTTCAATTCTATTGATAATGTATCCAAATCAATAAATTCTTGATCACTACCGTTAATATTGAATTCAATGTAATTATCTGTTATTGCTTCACTATTAATATTCACATTGGATGGTAAAATATCCCTTTCATATCGTGATGAAATACCAGCCTCTAACTTATATATCCTTTTATCATTTGGAAATAAATTCGAGATGGCATTGTGATACCTCGTTGTTGGAACTGATAAAGATCCCATGTCCTGACTTGTGTCCGTCTATTGTGGTACTATGCCCAAATCAGATAGGGTGGGTATTATATATAAATTAACCGTTAACATATTCACAACTGGAACTTATTTGTATTGAAAATATCTTTTTTTCTTTTGCATTTTTTCTGGTTATTTTTCCTCTTTACAATTTGTTTCTTTGAACTAGTTTTTTTCTTCTTATTTCCCCCTCCTCTAGCTTTTTTAGCAACACGTCGCCCCATGTTAACTGCTGTCTCCAACCCTCGTTCTTTTAACACACGTTTAATATTTCTTCCCTGACCAACATTATCAGCTACATTTTTTGCAAAATTACCAACTTCAGGGAGAATTATACTCTTGATAAATGGAATTGCATAACGAGCAAATCTCCCAACAAAAGATAATAATGACCCTCCTCTGTTGTGGTAAACTCGGATATCAGATAACCCTCCACCCCTTTTAGAAAAAAGGGTGTTGAAATCCTGTATAGACGGGGGTATATAAACCACTCGAATGCTTGAACTTTTATAAATGAGCTAAATATATAATTACACTAGTTTATATATAATTATTTGAGTTTAAAATGTAAAACACACAAAACATCTACATCTTCATCAAACAGAATCTCATTTCCATTTTGATCTGTAATTTTTATCGAAATATCTTCTATTAAAGTATTCTTTACCCCTTTGTAATTAAGTTGTGGGACGAATTTCCCCCTTGCTATATCGGTGGGGATAACATCTATGATGTTGATAGATTTATCTCCTAAATGTGATGGATGAACAATATCAGTATAAACAAAAAAACACTCTATTTTCCTTGGAATTTTAACTGGATTTATTATTGAAGGGATAGTGGATTGTTCCGTACCTACGCCCAGGAACCTGGCCATATGTTCTGAGAACTCCCAAAACAACTCACTTGACTCATCCACTATTGTATGGTCAAGTTTTCCCAATGTAATATAACAATCATTTGTTTTAAATCTAAAAATTGGTTTCTGTGATCTTTTGGAAATATTTCTTATGATTAAGAAGGAAACAAAATCATTATTTAATTGTTGTATTGCCTTAAATATGGACACTCCCGTAATATTTACACTACACAGATATTTTGAAGTGTAGAGTTTTTCAACTAATCCTTTATCATTGAAGGTTTTAATGTGAATATTTATAAAGAAATTAGGATCATATTTTTTTATGCAATGATACTCGGGTGAGAAAGCAATATTAGATAAAGCCACCACATAATCATCGTTCAAAAGTAAATTAGGTAATATTTTATTCGTGAATTGAGAAGCTTTATTATTTCTATAAATATTTTTATTCTCTTTACTAGACAAATATATATTAAAGTCTTCACCCATCATCTTGAAGACCAATACTGAATAGGATATTCACGAACATGAGGTTTTATTGAAACAAGAGAGAGATAGTCACAAATATTTATTCATACTAATATTTTTTTTTTTACATAATTACATACATTGATTAATTCATTCACTCTAGTCCAAAATGCACCCTTCCTGGTTTAGATCTTCTCGCCGTTAAATCTAGAGTGTGTTCGATATGTAGGTTATGTTTAGCGTGTTGAATATCTGTTCGTTTTTTACAAGGTTGAGGAATGTTATAATCACAATCAGGTATATCAGGATGCCCGAAAGCGATTGATTTTGTGTTATCAAGCCAATACCTTTTTGTGTCAAGTTTAGATAGCGCTCGCTTTGTGTTTGTAACTGTAAATAGTTTATAATCTTTTTTTCTAATGTTTACACATTCGACAGTTTTATAATTACATTCAATGTTTTTATGTATTTTCACGTAAAGATCATGTCTCATTTCATGTTGTTTACATTTATTGATTCCTTTAGCAGTTTGTTTTGTTTCATTGTCGGATGTAAGAATGGAATAGCATTTCGGTTGCAATATGCAAATTTCAGAGACTTCAGAGTTTGCAAGCTCTGATTTCAATTTCCCCAACTGTGATTTATGTCTATCTGAGTGTAATTTATGGTTTGGTGGATAATTACTTAAATCTAAATGTTCTTTTAAGGACTCATCATTAAAGTGATCGGAGATCAAGAATGAGTTGGATCTTATAAAATAAGAATCTGTATCGGTATACATTAAATTGATTTTATCATTAAATCTTTTCTTTAAAACATTATAGAAAAAATTTCAAAAAGACTTCTGCAAGTAGAAAAACATCACATTGAAGATATAGTTTCATATAATCTTCAATGGTTTTACAGTTTGCTTCATTGTAAACTAATTGTGCAAAATTATAATCTTCTTCAGAAACATTAGAATCTTTTAATGCACTGAAGAAGTATTTATGTTCAGGTAATTCAGATTCTTGAAGTTTAGAGAAAGAGTCAATATATTCATATGGAAATATCCCCTTCCTCAGTGATAATTGAATCACATTATCTGAATATCCTCTTTTAACTAACTCTGTCTTGAATAGATTAAAATCATGTCCTGACTTCTTCAAATCTTCTGTAAGATGATCAAGACTCCTTGGAAGAAAGCTACAGCTATCAATAAAACGAAGTGTTACTTTATCACCTGTGTCTGCGCTACCCCCATATTCTACTGAAATTTGAACGATGTTTTGACCTGCTTTGCTAATGATGTTTGTTGTATACCCCCTATTAGATAACCCGTTTAGAATGAATGAGCTATCATATTTTGAAAAGTTGTGTGCAAGTATAGGGAGTTCATATCTTTTAGTTGAAATACTTGAATTGCAGCTAAAACAGAGTGTTGCTATATAATTCCCTTTTATGACTTTACCATCCCTTTTGATAACCTCCTTATCCCACCCGTGATGACGGTGTTTATCACTTCCATCTGGATGAATGAACTTATTATTACAAAACGCACAATTAGTGGCTGTATTATGTGATTTCCAATCATTTTCACCCATTACTATATTTTTATTCCATGTGGATTTATAGATCCCTACCAACTTTTTATAATCGTTTAAAATATTATCAATTAATCTACCAGCATCATTTGTTGTTTCAATTCCTGAGGAAACAACATTATCATTCTCAGAATCCACTATTATATAGGAATATGAACACATTTCATGTTCGTGTAATATATTGCTATGTTGATGTTTTTTTAATATTGACTCGCAGTCGTAAAATGCCACATACTTAGCCTTTTGTGTAGCTGCAAGTGCTCTAAACTTGTACTTCTCTTCCTCATCGGGTAATTTAATATTTTGTAAGTAATTATACTGTCTGCAAATGGTGATGTGTCTAGCATAATCCCCTGATATGGTATTGAGACAGAAAGTACAATAAGGGTTAAGTGGGCATGTTTGATCTGTCTTTCTAGCATTGTGAATGAATCTTTGAATATCTGTTATTAAAACTACATGATTTTCTTCGTTTATCGTGGAAAGATATATATATGGCAAATTTGGATCATTCTCACTTTTACGTATTATTTTTATGGAACACCTATCATCATGGTCTTTAAGTTGATATACTATTATGTTACGATTGATGGCTCTTTCTATTTTTTTGAAATCTTCAATTGTAACTGTTCCATCATTTATAGCCGGGAATGAAAAATATTTTCCTACATTTTTCTCATAGTGTTTCTTATCTGTTTTATCTCTTTTGGGAAATGTCCCATCCTCAATCATAAAGTGTGCGATGATTGAGTATTGGACGCAGTTGGTATTAGTGTTAATGTTCAATATAGAATAACGTCCTCCTAACTTTTTGGGTGTGGGTACATATTTTCCATAGCGTTTTAATGTTCTCTCAGTGTTAAAGATGGTGAGTTTGAGACTTTTTATAGAACTAAGTGTCCACCCACTACCTTTTGTCTTAGCATTATACAGATTAGTAATTAATAAATTAATCCAATGATCTACCATCTCTAGCTGAATGTCGGATTTGGGAATGTGTGTATGGTGATCATAAGATTCTATCTCCCCTGTTTCTTGCAATCTTTCTAATTTTGACGTGAAAGTTACATAAATTTTATCATGAAAATTGGGAATATACCCCATTTCATGAAGAATTGCGAAAATGTTTTCATTTAAATATGATGATAAATCTTCTGGTAGTGTAAATTCTGGCAAAAATGTAATGGTTTGTGTTATCACACGATTTTGAAAAGAAGAAGCATGATTTGAGACTATATGTGATTGTATGGGGGGTTGAGGCGATGGGGTGATAGCATCTGGTATGGGAGGTTGTGGTGTGTTAACATCTGGGGATCTACCTTCATCTTCAGTAGACTCTATCCTTTTCCCCCCACCTCCTATTTCATTGGTTGGTGGCGTTTCCTCCTCTAGATATTGAGCAATACCTGCAATTCTATCCATTTCTTCATGAGAGTAATGATCTGAGATTTGAAAGAAAAAAAAGTTATATGATGAACAATGTAAAAAAAAGTTATATGATGAATAATATAAAACAATAAATGTGTGTGTGTGTGTTAACATAAAATATTCACCAGTGTTTGAGTGGTCATCTTCGATGTTTGAAAGATGTTTTCTAGATCATCCCAATCATTGCTTGGTTGATGAGTAGTAGATTTCATTTCTTCTTCCAATATCTGTTGTGAATTCTGAAGAGACGGAAGAATGATTTCCAGATTCTCCCAATCGAAATTTGCTGGTGGTGGGGTGGGAGAATTCATTACTTTTTGCAATAATTCCAACCCCATCTCCTTTATTTGTTCTGGTGTGTATTGATCTGTGATAAATTTATAAGAAATTAAATATGACATAATGTACTAAAGCATAAAGAATAAAATGTATCAATATTAAATTATAATCACCATTGTTTGCTTGTGCATCTTCAAATTTTGAAAGAGAGTTTGATAAATCAACCCAATCAGTATTTGGATAATGTGTTGGTGAATTCATAGCCCTTTTTAATAATTGTACACCAAACTCCTTTATTTGTTCAGGGGAGAGATGATCTGAAAAAAAGTTACTAGATGAAATTTAAAGTAGTGTTGGTTTAAAAAAGTGAGATTATCATCTTCAATATTTAAATTCGAATTCATGTAATTTAATCTATACAATTAGAATTATAATACTCACCAATTGTAGATTTCTTCATTTCCCTTTGATCGTTTGAGATTTGTGTGATATTATTTACATCGTCATTTCTTTTTTCTGAAATTTTTCCTCTCTCTACAGGATAAGTGATAGAGATAATTAGAATAAATATAGATGTATATATTTATTTATCACGGATAATGTAAGTAAACTTACCACTCCCCAATTTACATTTTTTTTCAAGGGATGGGGATGATTCAAAATTTTGTTCTGTAATAAAATAAAATTCAATAAATAAAATATATAATTGTACATTAGTTGTATCGTTATTATCATGAGTAGGCTTACCATTATCTAATTTATGTTTTTTTCCATACGAGGAACACGGGTCAAAATTTTCATCTGTAATGAAAAAACAATAATTTTCAATAAATAGGCACACTTTTCATATAATCACATAAATTTTAAACAAGATTGCAAGGTTACACGCACCACACATTGTCTTTCATATACACACTTGTTTGAAACTGTATGAAGCTGTATGCCCTCAATGATCCTCCCCTTCTGTGTGTATGTATGTGCGTGTCTGAGTCAAGCGAGGGGGTAGGCCTTCTGTAACCTAATCACCGCCTCTTAGATGAGAAGCTAATTAGTGTTCTCGTGTGAATCAACTGACCAACATGACAATCACACAGCTCTTTAATATTGGAGATTTTGATATATCATATGATTCACAATATGACCGAATCAAGTTTATATACTTGGATTCGTGGATTCCATTTTCTATTCATAGCTTTTTAATGTTTTTACAATCATTAAGATTCAGATTTCCTGAAACAAATGATGAACTTTCGTTCACGATAAGACAGTTTCCATCTGCAATTGAAGTATTTCGGCTCAACGGAAGTTATGTTATAATGTTCCTTAGCTCGACTCATCCATCAAGAATGGTTATAGACAGCACGACAGTGAAAATTCTTACAACACATGTGTTATTGGAGAGAGTTGTTAACTTACAGAAAGGTGATGATCTACAGCTTCCTGGAGAATATTGAGAAACATCTGAAAGATCTTATTTTTAAAATAAAGAGGTGTATAGAATTAAGAATTAGGAATTTTCTATAGAATTATACACATTTACTTTTAAAATGTTCAATTTCTTTTTTTTAAATTAATGTATTAATATTCAGTGTTAGAGAATTCATTGTAATATATATATAGAAAATGTCTTTTTAATGTAATATACTTTTAAGATGATTTTCAGTGTTGGTGAATTCATTGTAATATATATATAGAAAATGTCTTTTTAATGTAATATACTTTTAAGATGATTTTCAGTGTTGGTGAATTCATTGTAATATATATATAGAAAATGTCTTTTTAATGTAATATACTTTTAAGTTGATTTAGAAAATTTCTTTAGCATTAAGTAGCTGGATCTTCTGTGAGAAAATAATAAAATATATTCGCCTCCTCTGATCACTAACTTGTTTAAAGTCAAATTGGCGATCATAAGGGGTGTATGTTATTTTATTAAATCTACTCTGCACAGCACCTCTTGGACTCTAAGAAGATGGATGGATGGACGGAAGAAGCCTACATTATATCTTAAATAATATTATTTCATATAATCTATATTTAAAAATATTTTTGAACAGTATACCCACCTCTGTTTATTCTATCGTTTTCTATATGGTACATTTAGAAAGAAAATTTAATTGTGTGAACTATGATATTTATTTAATTAATACTAATTCTATGTATAGCAGATTGAAATCATAACGAATGGAAAAAAAAAATAAATTACTAGCCTTTTCAACCCGTCTATATTATAATAATAACATTTGAATTTTTTTTAGAACAGTGTACCCCACCTCTGCTCATTCTACCGTTTTCTATATGGTGCGTTTAGAAAGAAAATTTAATTGGGTGAACTATGTCAATTTGTGTTGACTCCATATACTAAGCAGTTCTATTTCATTTCTATTTATTTAATTAATACTAATTCTATGTATATCACATTGAAATCATAACGATTGGAAAAAATATATTACTACCCTTTTCAAATAAATCATTACTCATCTGTCACACACTCCTTTTTTTTCTATATAACTATATAACAAATAAATTCACAATTACACATCTTAGATATTACACCAAACTTTCATATATATATTTCATCAACACATTTATTACACCTGTCAAACTATCCTTTTTTCTATGTAACAATTTAACACAGAATTATATAAAAACCATCCTTTTCACTCATCAATCTCCCCACCTGTCAATCTCACCCCTCGATCACCCCACGCGAATATGCTAATTATAGCCATGCAACATTACCACGTCCTAATTATAGCCTTGCAACATCACCACGTGTAGAGATCACCCTGAAGTTACACTACTTATGTGT
>CANNZV010006291.1:0-19028 GCA_947561585.1 Caprella mutica
ATACTAATTTACTTGGTCAGTAGCAGATTCAGAATCTCCCGCAGCTAAATTAATGGTAACATAGAAATTAATTCAAAATCTCCCGCAGCTAAATTAATGGTAACATAGGAATTAATTCAAGATCTCCCGCAGAGATCTCAAATTTCTAAAAATTCAATCAAAAACTCCCGCAGTGAGTCTTGGAAAAATGTTCCATATTCTGCAGACTGGTCAAAGTGTGGCAGGAAAGTTGCCAGTTTGGTGAGAGAATGGATCAAGGTCGCCACATTCCAAGTAATAAAGCATGTCCAAACTCGCCATTTTAATGGCGAGTTTTTGACAGTTATTTTGAGCCCTTCAAATGCAAATGGCGAGTTTTATCTATTTTTCTCCTATGCTACAATGTTATTTTGGAGATAATTTATGAAAATTTGATCATTTTGGAGAGAATTTGTTGAATTTTGGAGAGAGCTGGACCAAGTAATAAAGCATGTCCAAACTCGCCATTTTAATTCCGAGTTTGTGACAGTTATTTTGAGCCATTCAAATGCAAATGGCGAGTTTAATCTATTTTTCTCCTATGCTATAATGTTATTTTGGAGAGAATTAATGATAATTTGATCATTTTGGAGAGAATTTGTTAAATTTTGAAGAGAGCTGGAGAGACAAATGGCGAGTTTATGAGACATACTATTTTACTTGGGAGCTGGAGAGACAAATGGCGAGTTTATGAGACATACCAATTTACTTGGGCCACATTTAAGATACTTTGAAGAAGAAATAGGATTTCCTAAATCAGTAAATCCTAGTGAAGATTTTACACTTGGAAACAAATTTATGCATCATGTCTGATGCATGTGTATCACTTGAGACTATCTATGAGTGATTTACTTGTTATTTACAATTTTACAGAGGTTTCTAAACTTATTTCACCCCTCAAAAGTCGCCAGTATACTGGCGACTTTGTCCATACTTTGAAACATGGTGTGCAGGCTCCCACTGCGTTGGTCACAGCGTTGAAATATTACAGGTGTGACCTAAGAGTGATAGATGTGGTGGTTAATCTGTAGAGGAGATAAGACTGAGATTTGGAGAGAAGGCAAAAAGATGGGAGAAACAGAGATAGGAAGGGGCATCAGGCAAGGCTGCACTGGGTCCCCACAACTTTTTTTGATGGTTGTGGGGATGCTTATTGAGAAGATTGTTAGGGGGGGGGGGACTGGGATGCAGAGTGAGGGAAATGTACATTCCAGTTCTGTCCTACGCGGATGATGGTGGGTGAAGCGGGGGTGATGGTGGAGGATTTTGGAATGAAAATCAACAGAAGGAAGACGGTATGCATGGTATTTAACGGGGAGAAACCAGATGATGGAATGGTGGGTGGATTGGAGGTTGTGGACAGGATGAGATACTTGGGAGCGGAAGTAGTGTCCAAGCGTGACTGTTTTAGGGAGAGGAAGTTGAAGCTGGCGGAGAGAATGAGTAACCTTACTTTTTCGGTGGTGTCCAGGGCATGCGAGAGGATGACAATAGGGAAGGTGTTTTGGAAGAGTGTGGTTTTGCCGGGTGTATCGAGTGCAGGAGATGTGATGGTGTGGAGGAAGGGAGAGAGAGAGAGAGATTGCAGTGGGTGGAAAATGAAGGTTGGAGAAAAATTCTGGGAGCACCTGGATATGCTGCTTCAGCGGCTCTACAGGGAGAGGTAGGGTGCTCTGGAGTGACTCCTAGACACATGAAGGGGGAGATTTTGTTTGTGAAGCATATGATGGAAGGTGAGAATGGGTTGCTGAGGAGGATAGTTGATGCTGTAGATGTGAGAGGGGGAAGTGGTGGTTGGTGGGTACATGGATGATGTGGGACTTAATAGGCAGCAGTTGAGAGACCTGTCCAAGGAGCAGATTGTGGAGAGGATAAATGAATGGGAACATGGAAGATAGCGAGAGGAGGTTAGAGGGAAGTGTACTTTGATACATTACTATGAGATGAAGGAGAGGATAGGAGGAGAAAGCTGCTATGATAATGGTTGGGGATTGGTGTTACTGTTCAGAGCAAGGACGGACTGTCCCGGGTTGAATTGGAGGAAGATTTTTGTTGGGGATGAGACAGCTTGTGGTGTGTGTGGGTTGGGGGAGGAGATGTTGGAGCATTTTTTGGTTTTGAGTGTTGGGGTCGGAGGAACTTGAGAGTGAGATATGGGGTGGAGCAGGTTTTGGGGAGGGGGGAGACGGGATGAAGGCCTGGGCGGAGAGAGGAAGGTCACAGGGTGGTGGAATATAAGTATGGGGGGCTGACGGTGAGGATGAAGCCTCTATGCCGTTAGTCCTGGGTGGCGTTGAGAAGCCAGTACCCAACAAGATACTGGACTGGACCGACTTTGCCAGAATATTATTTTCAATGGAAAAAATTCCAGTTTCCACCTTCCAAGTTGGTGGAATTTACCATGAAATACAGTCTGGAGCACAGAACATTATATAGAAGAAGTGTCAAACTGTATTTCATGGTAAATTCCACCGACTTGTCGGTGGAATTTCTCTCCCTTAAAAATAATATTCTATCAAAGTCGGTGGAATTTTAGCTAATCATTCCTATGTTACTAATAATTTTGGTGGCAAAATAGGGAAAATGTTGGTGGATCTGTCAAATATGTTGGTGGATTTTTTCAGCTTTTTGAGCAAGTCAGTGGTTTTTGGTGCACCAAATACAGACTGGAAGAAGTGTAGATCCCATTATATTACTCTTGGTTGTCGTTTACAGTGACGTCATATCGACTAGAGCCCTAGTTTCACAGAATGTTCATTGAGCGCCAATATATCTTTTTCAAAAATAAGTCCACAAAAATTAGTAATGCACCAGTCTGTAT
This sequence comes from Caprella mutica, assembly GCA_947561585.1. Classification (NCBI taxonomy): domain Eukaryota; kingdom Metazoa; phylum Arthropoda; class Malacostraca; order Amphipoda; family Caprellidae; genus Caprella; species Caprella mutica. Next base: position 2,840 of record CANNZV010006291.1, read on the forward strand.
TTCATGGTAAATTCTACCTACTTGTTGGTGGAATTTTTTCTTATAGAAAATAATATTCTAGCAAAGTCGGTGGATTTTTAGTTATTTATTCCTATGTTACCATTAATTTTTGGTGGCTAAATGGGGAAATTGTTGGTGGATCAGACAAATAATGTCAAATATGTTGGTCGTTTTTTCCAACAAGTTAGTGGGTTTTTGCACACCAAATACAGACTGGGTAATGCAGTCATCAGTTGCCAAAATTTAGTTGTTATTTCAAAAGTCGACAGTCATCAATAGTACCTATATAATTATCAAAACTAAACATAAATATATATTCAATGATCTGTGCTATTAAGGGGATCGTCTCCTGGTTTTGCTAGCTACCAATAATACCCGTCCGATTGAGCTGAGATTTTGACATAAGGTGTAAAATGCTCTGAGATATTGTTTTTGTTCATGGAAATTTTTCATTTTGGGGCACCCCTCCTCCTGTGGGTGCCGAAAAAAACAGTTTTCACCCTCCTCCCGAAAAGTCTATAGACTCAATGGGGGTTGGTCATACAGAACACTTTATAGGGAGCTAATAGGTTCAGCTCAACTTTCCTCACATCGTCCAATGAGCTTTTTTTGAATTTCGATCCCTAACTCTTTTTTTCGTTTAAAAAAAAAAGTACTGATCGAAATTTGAAAACAAAGCTCATTGAACAATGTTAGGAAGGTCAAGCTGTACATATTAGCTCCCTATAAATTTTTCTGTATGACCAATCCCCATTGAGTCTATAGACTTGGCGCGAGTACGATTTGAGTAAAAAAAGTTGCATACATATTGGAGTAAACAAAAAAGCTCATCAGGTCGCTTCGTGGGGACCAAAGGTCCCCCTGGCTATGACTAAGCCCTCTACCAAAAATACAACAACTATTATACAACATCGAGTCCATTTGGAGGAAACAAAGGGCTTTCCTGGAAGCCATCTACCAAAAATGGGAGGCTATTACACAGCAAAACAAACAAACAAAATCCCCCATCCTCTCCATTATTCGCACCCCTGATGCACTTCCAGTCACCACAACGAACTGAAATTTTCTGTATGTTTTCTAGCAAACTAAAGTAAAAACATCTCAAACTTACAAAAATCAGGTAAATGATCCCCTTAATAACGACAGATAGCTATTAGCAACAATTCTCTTTTCTCCAGAACTTAGGCTGATGCCTGATAGGAAGGCCACAGACTATTAAATATAGCATATAGGCTATTTAGCCCATATAAATTAATATTGGAATATGTTTATCAATAATATTTGAATGCTAGTGACCAAATAATTATTTAAGGAAGAGCGTATCAGCCAATTAGAGAGAGGCATACCGTGATGTCACATATTACAAACTTGCATACCTACATGATACAAACTGTGACGTAGTTAGTTTACTTCACTATAACGTCTCAGTGTATGGGCTCTTAAGTGATTGGGATCTTACTCCTATTGTATTTTCAGATTCCTTTCTCTTTATAAATCTCTTTCTACTAAATACTCATGGTACCATGCCCTAGAACCACCTTGCCACTATGGTTCCGACCTCAGGCCTCTGGTCCAAGCTTAACTGAATTTAAGGGTAATAATGGTAAAGTAATTAATACTTAAAGAGATTATATTCATTGGTCAAGCACATGTTATAACAAATAATATCTCCACTAGAACGCTCGCTAGTTAAGGTCTCAAATAACTACGAACAGGAGAATAGGTGTGTAGCTCACGAGAGCAAATCGGTAACTGACTTGACTGTCACTTACTTACAATCATATAGGTTCGTGATGATAGCAATGCATACACAATTGCTGTGTTTGCTTTACCACATCGCTCCCCCCTTCCGAAAATTTCAAAGTTACAATTCACATTTTTCCAAAACTGCCAGCTGGTTTGTCTACCCATTGTTACTCTATATTGAACAATGTTCAGACGCTCACTCTGTCAGTGGAAACCTGTATATTGGATCTCTTGAAATTTCTCGAACCGGTAATAAATAAATTATTAGAAAATTAAAAAATTTGAATTTTAATTCGTTCTAGAAATATGTAAGACTAATGTGCATTCACCAAATTTTCCTAAATTTTTAATCTTACCTATACAATCTTAATTTTGCTTTAACAATATTTTTATTTATTCTCAAAATAATCTAAGTTACTCCTACCTAATATGTCTCAGTTCAAAAATGTAACAACTTTTTCATTTTATAAACGTAATAACTTGCCTAATCTATTAGAGATCTCACCCCTCCCTCCTAATATGTAGATTTTGTTAAAATTAGGTTAAAAAACAGTGGGTTAACAACGTTAAGACATAGAGTTTATTTAAAGAGTAAATATGTTATACAATTAGAAGTCTATGGAGAGATGAGTGGAACTCATCTCTCACTGAGTAATGTTCAAGACAGACTGATTTCAGAAACTACTAGACAGGGTATTTAACCCTCGACGGAAGTGTTATCGACTTTAGACCTTATGTCCGTTTCTCATTAAAAGTAATACATAGTTATTGAAACAATAGGTAATTTAATATAGCTGAGCTAGTCTAACAGGAAGTTAACATTAAATATATAACGAGTGTGTAATACATTTAACTAAAATTTCAACACTCCTCCTCACACGACATTATATATTTTTCATGCCTATTAATTTAACAAATTTGGTAAATCTATCAATAGGCAACGATTTAGAGAATATGTCAGACGATCCATTAAAAAAAACAATGAACAACAATTTACATAGGAAATGAATTATTCTAAATTTAAAGACATAAATCTCATTTTAATCAATCCTAAAATTCAAAGCATTAAAACTCAAATTGAAAAATTCTGAAATTCAAATTGAACAATCATAACTGCAAGAATTTTAAACATTTATTAATGGTTTAATTCTATTTCAAATAATTCCTTTCTTCCCCTCTTTTTATTTCTGAATGTCGATATAAAATAGAGTCTTCAGAAATCAAAAAAAAAATATACTATGTATATAAAATATTTCAAACTTACATGTAACATAAAAAATCAAACCTATAACTGCAAGAATTTTAAACATTTATTAATGGTTTAATTCTATTTCAAATAATTCCTTTCTTCCCCTCTTTTTATTTCTGAATGTCGATATAAAATAGAGTCTTCAGAAATCCAAAAAGAAAATATGCTATGTATATAAAATATTTCAAACTTACATATAACATAAAAAATAGTATGAATACACATCAAAACTGAACTTAACATATTGTGACATTCTTGCTTATTTTATTTCAATTTAACTTGTAAAAAATTAACATTGCTTAATAATCATGCAATTAAAATTAACATCCTTCCGTTAAAAAATAGAATTTCTATTTTTTAATTATTTTATTGAATAAAATTTACTATTAAATTCTTTCTTCAGAAAAATTGAAAGATCGTTTAATATTTTACTGCAAATTAGTTATAAATATAACCATTTCTTTTATGTATATTAATTTAAAAATATTTCATTCCTGCAAATTCCTAATTTATTTTGACTTTAAAATTTTTTAATCATCAAAATCTAATTAGTATTTCAAAATGAAAAAAATATTTATTTCTAAATATTCACTTCTAAATATTCACAAATATTCACAGTATGAATATCAATTCATCTGTATTCAATTCATATGCTCACCTAATAGACCGCGTACTTCTATTAAGTAAACATGCTGAGTCATCAATTAAAATAATAATTAAATGCTGTGTCGGTAGTTTTTGTTACGATTCAAAGATTAATCTGCTGATCATTAAAAAGCAATAAAAATTCTATCTAACTACTATCCAAAAGACTAATTTCAATTAATTTGAGAATTCACTTCACAAATGCTGAAGCAAGTTGTACACCGGTGCAAGAACCGTAGAGGCGAAAGTTAACTAAACCTACCACTAGACTTAACATCAGGTTATTCATTTACTGTGAATAGAACTACAATATGGCGTAAGTTAAATGTCAGTTAAACTAAGTCTTTTTAGCAACTTAACACTACCACTTTCTTGTGTAGCTATTTACAAACAAACAAGTCTTTACTTATTTTACTTCTTGTAGTTGTAGTTCCCATAGCCACCACAAGTATGTGGAGTTGCTCCAGCTTTGCTGGGGCGTTTGTCCGGTTTGTTGTCCATAGCCACTCCAAGTACCGGCAGCTTGTCCAGTGGTTGCGGCACTCCAACCGCCCGGTGCCTGTTGTCCCCCGTTGCCGTAAGAGATTTGGGTTGGCGGTGTCTGTTGCTGCTGTGCATAGTAATTCTGCTGCTGTCCATAGTACCCCCCACTGTTTCAAGTGCCGTATCCTCCTCCTTGCTGGGTATATCCAGATTGGGGTAGCTCTGGGATGAGTAGTTGTTAGTTTGAGAAGAATACTCAACTTTTCAGCTTCACTCCGGAGTGTGTCAGCTACGGTAATCCAGTTAGGGATGTCTGTCTGAGCTTCAAGTGCAGTGACAAGCACTTCAAACGGCCCTGGCAGTGATGACAGAAGACAAATCACTTTATCCTCTTCACTGATCACTTGATTTAACAAGGCAAGCTCTTGAAAAACTTCAGTTAGTTCCTTCAAATGAAAGTCGAGTAGATCAGGAGACTTCAATTTTAGATTGTAGAGCTTTTTCTTCAAACGAAATTTGTTAGCCCACGTGTTTTTCTGACATGTTTCTTGAAACAACCAAACCAGTTAAACTTGATTTACTGTTTAACTGAATTGATGTTTTAACATTATTCTAATTCATAAGAATAACTGAATATAATTATTAATATTCAATTGAAACAAAAAACAGAATTCTTAGTTCGCAAGAGCCTTTTGTTGAAAGTATTTACTATCATTCAATACTTTAACAAACATAAACAACCAAAGCAGTTAAATTGATTTACTGTTTAACTGAATTGATGTTTTAACATTATTCTAATTCATAAGAATAAGTGCACTGAATATAAGTATTTACTATCATTCAATACTTTAACAAACATAAACAACCAAAGCAGTTAAATTGATTTACTGTTTAACTGAATTGATGTTTTAACATTATTCTAATTCATAAGAATAACTGCACTGAATATAAGTATTTACTATCATTCAATACTTTAACAAACATAAACAACCAAAGCAGTTAACTTGATTTACTGTTTAACTGAATTGATGTTTTAACATTATTCTAATTCATAAGAATAACTGCACTGAATATAAGTATTTACTATCATTCAATACTTTAACAAACATTTAACATTATTCTAATTCATAAGAATAACTGCACTGAATATAAGTATTTACTATCATTCAATACTTTAACAAACATAAACAACCAAAGCAGTTAACTTGATTTACTGTTTAACTGAATTGATGTTTTAACATTATTCTAATTCATAAGAATAACTGCACTGAATATAAGTATTTACTATCATTCAATACTTTAACAAAAATAAACAACCAAAGCAGTTAACTTGATTTACTGTTTAACTGAATTGATGTTTTAACATTATTCTAATTCATAAGAATAACTGCACTGAATATAATTATTAATATTTAATTGGAACAGTAACACAGCCTTAGTTCGCAAGAACCTTTTGTTGAAAGACTGTTTACCAAAGGATAAGGTCACAGATTTAAAGGTAATTTGTGACCTCTCTTGACACCTCTTCCGCAAAAATACTAAATCATTATATTATAACACAAGTGCATTTTTCGCTAGAGCAATCATTATAATTGACCTCATTAGCGCGTGAGCACGATTTGCTTACGCAAGCGTTTTAAGTGATATGTTTCATATAGGTTAACACTTTTTTCACAGCACTTCGTTTTTATTACTATTATAAACTTCTAATTTGTTTAAACATAATTTGATTTATAAACTCTTATCGTTCACTGGGCCCATAACCTGTTAAAATTAGGTTAAAAAACAGTGGGTTAACAACGTTAAGACATAGAGTTTATTTAAAGAGTAAATATGTTATACAATTAGAAGTCTATGGAGAGATGAGTGGAACTCATCTCTCACTGAGTAATGTTCAAGACAGACTGATTTCAGAAACTACTAGACAGGGTATTTAACCCTCGACGGAAGTGTTATCGACTTTAGACCTTATGTCCGTTTCTCATTAAAAGTAATACATAGTTATTGAAACAATAGGTAATTTAATATAGCTGAGCTAGTCTAACAGGAAGTTAACATTAAATATATAACGAGTGTGTAATACATTTAACTAAAATTTCAACAGATTTTTAGTCTAAATATTAACAGAGACCTTTGATCACTCCAATACATTACACAAATTGTTACTGCATTTACAATAAAAAAAAAATTTATAATCAAAAAAAAATTTTCATTTTAATTTATCATATGTTATGATATCGTATTTTATGATCTTTTAATGAATTTATATTCGTAATTGAAGTTATATGAATTTTGATCGTCTTTATCAAATTTTGAGACAGTTGTGATCTTTAAATTTAAATCTTAAAATTAACACCGAAAAAAAAATTAAACTTAAAATTAACACCGAAAAAAAAATTAAACTTAAAATTAAATTCAATTGAAAAAACGATTATTATTAATTTTCACTTAAAATTACCCAAACTTAAAATTAAAAAAAAAATTAAAATAATGATCAAATTGAGTTTGAGGAAAAAAAATCTTAAATGCTGTTAGGTTTAGTTTTGGTAATTTCGATTTTTGGCCTTCGTTTTGCCTGAGGCATTACTATAACTGTTGTCGCCTGTATATTAACTGCCTGATCATTAAAAATATTTACTGTCCCACCTAGTTCCCCTGATCTAAAGGGGTGCTTCGCTTTATCTGATTGAAAGCTTCAGTCGCCATCTTAGACCTCAAATTCCTAATTTCGTACATTTTCATATTTTCTTCTGACTTTATCTTTTTTGACTGATTGTACCCACATACCAGTATCATCACAACCAGTAGTGTTAGAATTAACACTAAAATGTCGCTGAACAAGTCTGGTATTAGGTCGTACTTTGTAGACCCCATGTTTTTAATGGTTTGCTCCAAATGAGCCTTGTTCATTGAAGATGATTTCTGGATCAGCTCCACTACTGAGTTCAGGTCAAAGTTACTCTGAGTCTGTCCCATCGCTCCAGCTGATTACTTCTCTCGACCTTGAATTACAGTTCTGTGTGTCAACCGGCTGTGAGTGGCTGAGAGTCAGTCACTGGCTGTTTTATGGCTGAGGAGCTGTTGGCTGTGTGGGTAGCTGGTTCCTCTCGGTCACTGAAATCAAAACGATACCGTTAGTTCATGGCCCCTGTTCATTTTAGGTATTTTATCATATTTCAGTCTCATTTTGAATTGATCATTTTTGCTTTTAAATTATTTCAGTATTTCATCCTAAATTTGAATATATATATATATTTTTTTTTTTTTTCAAATTTTCATTCAAACAATTTTACTACTACGTTTACAGAATATTATTCATCTTATTCGTTACCCAACATTTAAACAAAAAATTTAAAATTAACATGCATACAACAAAAAAAATTAATCCTATTAAAATTATTATATGAAATTTTATATTAATAAAATTCATAATTCATCCCATCAACTTAAACTAGATACATACAAATATTACAATTAAAATTCATACAATTAAATACGTACAATAATTCTCTTACTGAGCAAAGGAAATATTGTAGTTTGAACAATGAATTGTATGCTCTGTTTGTTTGGCACGCGTAAGCAAAAAAAATGTAAACATTTCTCTGACTCTTTGCATGTAACCGTGTTATATGTCACGTGTTCGTGTAAATGTAACATGTTACTCATGTTACTTCAGTTTATGTGTTCCTTTTGTGTGCTAAATGATGTTTGTTTATATTCAAATTTCTCATAATTTGATTTCCTGTTTAATGATGTTAATGAAATTATTTAATTAATTTGTTGTGAATTTTTCCAACTTAGTTTTTGGTAAATTACAAAGCTTTCAATCTTTTACTTTAGTAATTGAATTTCCGCATTAAATTCGAATTACTTAATCACGCACCATACGGCCACCAATGTGACGTAGTTAGTTTACTTCACTATAACGTCTCAGTGTATGGGCTCTTAAGTGATTGGGATCTTACTCCTATTGTATTTTCAGATTCCTTTCTCTTTATAAATCTCTTTCTACTAAATACTCATGGTACCATGCCCTAGAACCACCTTGCCACTATGGTTCCGACCTCAGGCCTCTGGTCCAAGCTTAACTGAATTTAAGGGTAATAATGGTAAAGTAATTAATACTTAAAGAGATTATATTCATTGGTCAAGCACATGTTATAACAAATAATATCTCCACTAGAACGCTCGCTAGTTAAGGTCTCAAATAACTACGAACAGGAGAATAGGTGTGTAGCTCACGAGAGCAAATCGGTAACTGACTTGACTGTCACTTACTTACAATCATATAGGTTCGTGATGATAGCAATGCATACACAATTGCTGTGTTTGCTTTACCACATCGCTCCCCCCTTCCGAAAATTTCAAAGTTACAATTCACATTTTTCCAAAACTGCCAGCTGGTTTGTCTACCCATTGTTACTCTATATTGAACAATGTTCAGACGCTCACTCTGTCAGTGGAAACCTGTATATTGGATCTCTTGAAATTTCTCGAACCGGTAATAAATAAATTATTAGAAAATTAAAAAATTTAAATTTTAATTCGTTCTAGAAATATGTAAGACTAATGTGCATTCACCAAATTTTCCTAAATTTTTAATCTTACCTATACAATCTTAATTTTGCTTTAACAATATTTTTATTTATTCTCAAAATAATCTAAGTTACTCCTACCTAATATGTCTCAGTTCAAAAATGTAACAACTTTTTCATTTTATAAACGTAATAACTTGCCTAATCTATTAGAGATCTCACCCCTCCCTCCTAATATGTAGATTTTTAGTCTAAATATTAACAGAGACCTTTGATCACTCCAATACATTACACAAATTGTTACTGCATTTACAATAAAAAAAAAATTTATAATCAAAAAAAAATTTTCATTTTAATTTATCATATGTTATGATATCGTATTTTATGATCTTTTAATGAATTTATATTCGTAATTGAAGTTATATGAATTTTGATCGTCTTTATCAAATTTTGAGACAGTTGTGATCTTTAAATTTAAATCTTAAAATTAACACCGAAAAAAAAATTAAACTTAAAATTAACACCGAAAAAAAAATTAAACTTAAAATTAAATTCAATTGAAAAAACGATTATTATTAATTTTCACTTAAAATTACCCAAACTTAAAATTAAAAAAAAAATTAAAATAATGATCAAATTGAGTTTGAGGAAAAAAAATCTTAAATGCTGTTAGGTTTAGTTTTGGTAATTTCGATTTTTGGCCTTCGTTTTGCCTGAGGCATTACTATAACTGTTGTCGCCTGTATATTAACTGCCTGATCATTAAAAATATTTACTGTCCCACCTAGTTCCCCTGATCTAAAGGGGTGCTTCGCTTTATCTGATTGAAAGCTTCAGTCGCCATCTTAGACCTCAAATTCCTAATTTCGTACATTTTCATATTTTCTTCTGACTTTATCTTTTTTGACTGATTGTACCCACATACCAGTATCATCACAACCAGTAGTGTTAGAATTAACACTAAAATGTCGCTGAACAAGTCTGGTATTAGGTCGTACTTTGTAGACCCCATGTTTTTAATGGTTTGCTCCAAATGAGCCTTGTTCATTGAAGATGATTTCTGGATCAGCTCCACTACTGAGTTCAGGTCAAAGTTACTCTGAGTCTGTCCCATCGCTCCAGCTGATTACTTCTCTCGACCTTGAATTACAGTTCTGTGTGTCAACCGGCTGTGAGTGGCTGAGAGTCAGTCACTGGCTGTTTTATGGCTGAGGAGCTGTTGGCTGTGTGGGTAGCTGGTTCCTCTCGGTCACTGAAATCAAAACGATACCGTTAGTTCATGGCCCCTGTTCATTTTAGGTATTTTATCATATTTCAGTCTCATTTTGAATTGATCATTTTTGCTTTTAAATTATTTCAGTATTTCATCCTAAATTTGAATATATATATATATTTTTTTTTTTTTTCAAATTTTCATTCAAACAATTTTACTACTACGTTTACAGAATATTATTCATCTTATTCGTTACCCAACATTTAAACAAAAAATTTAAAATTAACATGCATACAACAAAAAAAATTAATCCTATTAAAATTATTATATGAAATTTTATATTAATAAAATTCATAATTCATCCCATCAACTTAAACTAGATACATACAAATATTACAATTAAAATTCATACAATTAAATACGTACAATAATTCTCTTACTGAGCAAAGGAAATATTGTAGTTTGAACAATGAATTGTATGCTCTGTTTGTTTGGCACGCGTAAGCAAAAAAAATGTAAACATTTCTCTGACTCTTTGCATGTAACCGTGTTATATGTCACGTGTTCGTGTAAATGTAACATGTTACTCATGTTACTTCAGTTTATGTGTTCCTTTTGTGTGCTAAATGATGTTTGTTTATATTCAAATTTCTCATAATTTGATTTCCTGTTTAATGATGTTAATGAAATTATTTAATTAATTTGTTGTGAATTTTTCCAACTTAGTTTTTGGTAAATTACAAAGCTTTCAATCTTTTACTTTAGTAATTGAATTTCCGCATTAAATTCGAATTACTTAATCACGCACCATACGGCCACCAATGTGACGTAGTTAGTTTACTTCACTATAACGTCTCAGTGTATGGGCTCTTAAGTGATTGGGATCTTACTCCTATTGTATTTTCAGATTCCTTTCTCTTTATAAATCTCTTTCTACTAAATACTCATGGTACCATGCCCTAGAACCACCTTGCCACTATGGTTCCGACCTCAGGCCTCTGGTCCAAGCTTAACTGAATTTAAGGGTAATAATGGTAAAGTAATTAATACTTAAAGAGATTATATTCATTGGTCAAGCACATGTTATAACAAATAATATCTCCACTAGAACGCTCGCTAGTTAAGGTCTCAAATAACTACGAACAGGAGAATAGGTGTGTAGCTCACGAGAGCAAATCGGTAACTGACTTGACTGTCACTTACTTACAATCATATAGGTTCGTGATGATAGCAATGCATACACAATTGCTGTGTTTGCTTTACCACAAAACGGCCAGGTAATAAAGCATGTCCAAACTCGCCATTTTAATGGTGAGTTTGTGACAGTTATTTTGAATGTTATTTTGGAGAGAATTTATGATAATTTTATCATTTTGGAGAGAAATTTGGTTTCTTTTGTAGTGACAAATGGAGAGTTTATGAGACATGCTATTTTACTTGGAGTCACAGGTATAATGTGTATATGTATATACTATATATTGGTCCACTCAGGAGAAAGTGGTCTTTTTTGATTGATTAATTACTCTGTTGGAGTTTAGCAAACCTTAAAATGCAGTAATAAATTTATAGGAACTGTATAATCCACAGCATTTAGCCTCTAATATTCATCTGTTAGCCTATGGTATTTTCCACAGTGGATAATGGTCAGATATACATTTTCTTTCACTACCATCCATCAATAACTATGTATTAATGAGAAAATAGATTTCTATCTCTCATATATTCTACTGAAAGTAGATATTGTTGAAAGTATTCGGCGGAGTGATACACCCTGAATTTCTTGGCTAATACAGTGCCTGTATTGTTATATTTGTATTATGAAAATAACAAGTACATTACTATGTTCATACTGCATTATTTGGCAGTGGATAATCAACTGAATTGATTATTTTTGTGTGAGAGATTTAATTACACTTGCGGATAATTACTGCAGTGCGGCCAGATTCAGATGTGCTTGGAATGACAGAGGGGCGTCAGTCAGGATTGAGATCTCGTACGTGGTGGCTGTGTCACTTAGCTCCGTGCGTCTCAGGCCATCTTGGATTGGTAATAGAGAGTGAAAAGTACCGTTTCGTTACTTGCCTAAAGGTAGGCGGTGTAAGTACCTCTTTTGTACTAGCGTTAGTTTTGCTTTAGAAGTAAACTACCCAGTGTTTATTTTGCTGTAAAAGCAAGCAAGTTGCGACTTGTGTTTTTTGTTTTGTGATTTTTGCTTCCTAAAACCTCTTGTGTGCTTGCATACTTTGAGTTTTACCAGTTGCCATTATCACGGTTGTGGGTCACAACTTTGGTGGCAGAAAGGTGAGGTTGTAGGCGTGGACCGACAGTTGGGCCCGAGACAATTATATTATTTGCCCATTTTTACTGTATTAACTTAATTAAAAACCATTGCCGCAGTAACAAATAGGGTTGTGACTATGCGTTTTGTATAAATATATAGTCTTGACCATATTTAAAATAAAGAATATTCCTTACATGAAAAAATATTCTAGTTATGAAAAATAAATATTTTTGATAGAAATGTTCTTTTCATGAATAAATACTAATATTTTTTGTTCTGAGATAGGTCATTCAAACAAGAAACCATATAAAATAAGAATATAGGTATTTAGACATGCCGAAATTATTGGAACATAAAAATTGAATTAAAGTTAATGTGAATTTTTTTAAACCTGTTCAGTGTTCAATATTGAAGAGTTTTATGAATTATTATTACAAAATGTAGTCTCATCTCATTTTGTCCCAAAAACTGTTCAATTTAATGTATAACCTTTAAATTTTATCCATTTCTTACTAAATGTTTTTCTTTGTCAGACGATGTACACTACACATTGGATCCATATGACATGATTCAAAATATTACGACTTATTTAAATACTTTAAAAAGATTTTCATTACATTAAAACATGAGATTAGCATCCAAATGTGATTTAAGGGGCTTGCTAATATATACCTTATCAAGTATGTCAATCTAATTAAAAAATTATAAACATATTTTTTCGAAAATATAAAGCATATTTTTTCGAAAATATAAAGCATATTTTTTCGAAAATATAAAGCATATTTTTAGACAATATAAAGCATATTTTTAGAGAACAATATTGTCACTTCCCTAATAATAACAAAAAAACGCTTCTTTATTGTGTCTTCTGCCCAATCTTTTTCTAGGCTGAATTGTTTTGAGGCCCAATTGTCGGTGCGCCGGTTGTTGGGGTGGTTGGAGACCGTGTAAGAGTTCTGGGAACTCGCAACTGGGTTGCCCTTACAAACTGATAAAGAGAACGAAAGCTGATATCTTCCTACATTCATTAAATTTGCAACAAGCTTGAGTAAATATTTTTTCAGCCAGTGTTGCCAGGTTGAGAGATTATTAAATCTTCACATTTCTTCAGAAAACTTTTATGATTTTCAGGGTTTCTCTTTTTATTTATAAAAATATTTAATTCTAATTAAATGTATACTGAAAATGAAAAACAATATTGAAATCCTAAAATAATAGTCACTGAATTTTGTGATGCCACACATCTGCAACACTGTCACATCTGGTAACTACTACCATTAGAACCAATGCTTGCTGTAGACATCTTTAGGAAATGGAGAATCTCATGCACGCAGCCCAACTCTGACATATTCAAATATGGAGTCATGGCCCCAATTAGCACAGAGGTATCTATTGAAGACATAAAAGAAATGTTAATAATTAAAGATGGATCTGATTCAATTCATAACGTTGAAAGGTTAAAAAGGTGAAGCGACTATGGGCAATTTGTTGACTCTCCCTCATTGAAAGTTGTATTTGAGGGAGAAGCTTTGTCAAATGCCATAACTATCCGCCACAGATGCTACAGAGTTAGACCATTCATTAATGAGCCTAGGCTATGTCACAACTGTGACACAGCTGTATATCACAAATGCACTGCAGACTGTGCTCGGGAAACCACCGGGATGCGGACTGTTCAGTTGGGGCCAAGGATTACCATTGAGCCAACTGTAAAGGCAATCACAAAGCAAACTCAAAAGAATGCCCATTATATAACCAAGCAAAAAAAATTGAAAAGGTGAAAAGTTTTAAATCTATTTCTTATGCAGAAGCTAAGAAAGCTGTGTTAACCAGGAATAACTCTTCTAACTTTCCAAGAATGGCCTCTCAAGTACAAGACTAAAATGCTCTAAAGAGAATTCCAAACACAAGAATATTGAAAACAACAGCATTCCATACAAAGATATACTGACAGGTCCAGTCTTAAATAATTATATTAAATCAACAGAAACACAGCTTAAAAACACAAGAACTATTGCAACACAAACTGATGTATTATGTACAAATGAAAAACACTCACTAATATCCAGTTTGAAATTAAAAGGGCTCTTACAGCCTTGTTCCAAAATAATATTTATAAGGTAAACTAGAGGTCTCAATCCTTGCTGATTTTTTTTTTTCAATGTGGGATTTTGTGCATAAAAAACCCCTCAGACTTGTTCAAAAAGCTGAAAAAATCCACCAACATCTTCCTCATTTAGCCACCGAAAATTAATGGTAACATAGGAATAAATACCTAAAAATCCACCAACTTTGATAGAATATTATTTTCACAAGTAGAAAAATTCAACAGACAAGTTGGTGGAAATTACCATGAAATACAGTCTGGCAGACTGGCACCTATGTCATAACATAATGTATCAAGATTTAATTATTAAGACAATTTGTCTCCTAAATATTATCATTTTCTCTCCTAAATATTATCATTTTCTAATTTCCAGACTCCAATTGCTGTATCCAAATCAGAATTTTTGTAAAAATCCTGGGTCTGTGGAGACATTCTTTTCAAACTGCCGACTGACCAAAATATTTGCACATTTGTAGCATGTAGGTCTAATAAAACCAAGGTATATTAACTTCAAGGTAGAGTATTGCGCAGGTTCATATCAAGATGATTACAGTTTAGTTGTGAAAGACGCTGGCTGGTGTGCGGCCGTGTGCCGCATGATAATTATTTTTACATAGAAACAAGGTCTGTTATTCATTCTTTTTAGAATAAAATGCCTTTCAACTTGTTTTTTTTTGGACTAAACTGGCTGTATTTAGCATTGTGAAAACTTTTCATATATTTTTTAGTAAGGTTTAATAGGGAAAAACGTATTGTTTTTCTTCAAAGTACGTTTATGTAAGAGCTGTCGATCCTGTCTCTTCTTATCCTGTCTATTTCTTCCTAATTCCTACATTTTTAGAAAACCTAAATAATTTAATCAGAACAATTACACTTTTTTCATTGCATCCGCACACAGCACAAACAACCACGGCAAAAATTCTTATTTACAAATAACTAATTAAGTCGCTGTATCTATTATTGCAGGGGCACACGGCCGTGTGTTCGTATGTGCGTATTTGTTTATGCGCAGAGGAGTCTAAAATTCGTATAAAGGCGTAGCATACCGTGTTAAGTTAATATACCTTGAATAAAACATGACAGTTATTTTGAGCCCTCCAATTGCAAATAGAGAGAGAATTTATGATAATTTTGGAGAAAATTTATGATAATTTTGGAGAGAATTTATGATAATTTTCGAGAGAATTTATGATAATTTTCGAGAGAATTTATGATAATTTTCGAGAGAATTTATGATAATTTTCGAGAGAATTTATGATAATTTTCGAGAGAATTTATGATAATTTTCGAGAGAATTTATGATAATTTTCGAGAGAATTTATGATAATTTTCGAGAGAATTTATGATAATTTTCGAGAGAATTTATGATAATTTTCGAGAGAATTTATGATAATTTTCGAGAGAATTTATGATAATTTTCGAGAGAATTTATGATAATTTTCGAGAGAATTTATGATAATTTTCGAGAGAATTTATGATAATTTTCGAGAGAATTTATGATAATTTTCGAGAGAATTTATGATAATTTTCGAGAGAATTTATGATAATTTTCGAGAGAATTTATGATAATTTTCGAGAGAATTTATGATAATTTTCGAGAGAATTTATGATAATTTTCGAGAGAATTTATGATAATTTTCGAGAGAATTTATGATAATTTTCGAGAGAATTTATGATAATTTTCGAGAGAATTTATGATCATTTTCGAGAGAATTTATGATAATTTTCGAGAGAATTTATGATAATTTTCGAGAGAATTTATGATCATTTTCGAGAGAATTTATGATCATTTTCGAGAGAATTTATGATAATTTTCGAGAGAATTTATGATAATTTTCGAGAGAATTTATGATAATTTTCGAGAGAATTTATGATAATTTTCGAGAGAATTTATGATAATTTTCGAGAGAATTTATGATAATTTTTGAGA
>CANNZV010006292.1:0-18998 GCA_947561585.1 Caprella mutica
GAGAAACATTTACTCTCTAAAGCAATTTCAAAAGTTAATCCCTGTCCTTCTCAGTTACTTTCTAGAGTTTTCACAGTCAAAAAAGCTAACGGTAATAATCGAATGATAATAGATTTGTCTCAAATAAATAAGCAAATTACTGATGTCCATTTCAAAATGGACACTCACGATACCATTAAAGATATCTTATCTCCAGGGGATTATATGGCTTCAATAGACCTTACTGATGCATTCTTTTCAGTTCCTATACATGACAATAGTAAAAAATTTCTTTGCTTTGAACATGATTCTCAAAGATATCAATTCAATGTTCTGCCATTTGGCATGAAATCATCTCCTAGAATTTTCACTAAAGTTCTCAAACCGGTTATTAATTTTCTAAGAAATCAAGGAATCAAAATTCTTGCATATCTAGATGATATATTTATTTGTGCCTCTTCTTTCAGTAAGTTAGAATTTCAAGTCCATCAGACATTAAAACTACTTCTGAGTCTTGGGTTTCACCCTAATTACAAGAAATCCAGTCTTGTTCCTTCACAGGAAATCAAACATTTAGGTTTTATTTGGAACACAGATGTGATGAAACTTTCCCTTCCAAAGGAGAAATTAGATAAAGCCAATAAATTAGCCAATTCCTTAATTCAAAATAAATCAACTCTTAGAGACTTATCATCTTTCATTGGATTGATCAATAGTTTTTGCCCAGCCTTCCCTCATGCCCCATTACACTTTAGAAATCTTCAATTTCTCCTCAATCAGTATATTAAAACCTCTAACTGTTGGGACTTGCAGATCACTATTGATCAATCTTCTAAAGCTGAACTGATCTGGTGGAAAGATTTTGAATCTTCTGTGCCATCAGCTCCAATTCATAAACTTTCTCCTGAAATAACTCTTTTCTCAGATGCTTCTCTTTCTGGTTGGGGTGGTTTCATCTCTTCTGGTGAAAATGTCTCTGGTACTTGGTGTATAGATGAGAAACAGCATCATATTATTTTTTTAGAGTTGAAAGCCATAAAACTATGTATCCTATCTTTTCTTCCTTTTCTCAAAAATAGAGTCCTTCAAATTTGCTCTGATAATTTTACATCTGTATCATTTATTAATAAGAAGGGTGGAACCCATTCAAAACCCCTTTGCCAACTTGCTTTAGAGATTTGGTCAATTTTAATTGAGAATAATATTTCATGTGAAGCTATTCATATACCAGGAACTGAAAATACCATTGCTGATAAATTTTCTAGATTCTCTACTTTTTCTCATGAATATAGCTTGAATTCAGATGCCTTTAAGACCATTATTAATAGAATTGCTTTCCTTCCTGAAATAGACTTGTTTGCCTCAAGAACAAATGCAAAATTGTCCAAATATGCCTCCTGGAGATTTGATCCTTACTCAGTATTCATCAATGCTTTCTCTGTCAAATGGTTAAATAATATTTATTTATTTCCTCCTATTAACTTAATCTCTAAATGTGTTCAAAAAATTGTAAAAGATGAAGTTAGTAATGCCCTTTTGATAACACCTGCTTGGCCTGGCCTTGCTTCTTTACCTGTTATTTTGTCTATGCTAATAGATTCCCCCATTTTCATTCCACGCAATTTCCTTGAAGGCCATCTTCCAACGAGACATCAATTCAACTTGATGGCCTGGAGCATTACAGGCAATCTTGCCTTAGCAGAGGAATTTCTGAGGAAACCTCAAATTGTCTCCTCAAGAGTATCTCCAAGTCTACTCTCCTTTCCTATGGGAAAGACTGGAGAAAATTTTATATGTTTGTTAGAAAAAAAGGGTTTAACAGTATCATTACTGTGAATTTAATTTGTGAATTTTTGTTACATTTATTTAACAATGGAGCTAGTAGTAGCTCATTAAATTGTGCACGGAGTGCTTTAAGTTTCTTTTTGTGTTATGAGTTAAAAATTAAAGATGATGAAACCATTGCAAGGTTATTCAGATTCTTCTATAAAGAAAGACCATTAAAATCAAAGTATTTTACATATTGGCCTGTAAAGAGCCTGCTTAATTATCTCTCTGAATTGCATCCTGCCTCTGATCTTTCTCTCAAGTCCCTGACTTTGAAGACTCTTGCCTTAGTAGCACTTACCTCCTCAGACAGAGGGCAGACTATCCACCTGATGGATATTGAGAAAACTACTTTTGCAGAAGAGTGCTTACAATTCGTCATATTTGACAGACTAAAGACTACTAAGAGAGTACTAAAACCAAAAGTCATAAATTGTCATTCATGTGATATTCCCTCTCTCAATGTGTGTGACTATGTCTTAAGTTATATGAATCGCACTTTGGGCATAAGAGCCAAGTCTGTGAAAGAGGGAAAGACAAAACCAACTCAGCTCTTCTTATCATGGGCTACTAAGAGAGCAGTTACCCGGCAGACTTTAGCTCGTTGGTTGAAAACCACTTTAAAGATGGCAGGTATTGATACTGATCAGTTTACTGGCCACTCATTTAGAGGTGCTTCCCTATCAAATGCTTATCAACTTGGTGCCAACATAAACCAGATTGTCTCTGCCGGATCATGGACAAATACTGAGACATTCAGGAAACACTATCTGGCACCTGAAAATGACTCTCCTGTGGGCAAAATAATCTTAGATCACTTTAGTAGAGGGTAAGAATATCAACTTCTTAAAAGTGGATATTTTTAAATACTGGTGGTATTTTTTTTTAGGATGTTATTGTTTAAATTCTTAATTTCAGTAGCTATGTTAATAGAGTTTGATTTCTATCTCTGGAATCGAAGCACGGTTTGTCGACGAAATAGCTACAGAATTTAAAGATTACACTAGAATTACTTACCTTTGAAGTGTAATCTTAATTCTGGAGTTGTCGTCGACAAACCATTAGTTTAATTCCCTTCCCACCTCCCAAATCAAACCCTAGACCCTCAGATTACTGAAGTAGCATACACAGAGATTCACCTGTTCACCTATGTTCTTTTTCTTATCAGAAACAACGGGCGGCCCAATTGAGCGTTTGAAGATCAAAGCACGGTTTGTCGACGACAACTCCAGAATTAAGATTACACTTCAAAGGTAAGTAATTCTAGTGTAATCTTTAAATTATTGTAATA
The DNA here is from genome assembly GCA_947561585.1 of Caprella mutica. Lineage (NCBI taxonomy): Eukaryota > Metazoa > Arthropoda > Malacostraca > Amphipoda > Caprellidae > Caprella > Caprella mutica. The sequence goes on from CANNZV010006292.1 coordinate 3,098, forward strand.
TAGGAGGAAATTAAGAATTGTTCATACAGAAAATGTCCCATGTTCCGCAGACTGGCCTCATCACTTTGAAGTAGAGTGATATATAATTATGCCCCTTTTGTTGACACTGGGATCTGGGAGCGATATGAAAACATGTAAAGGGCCGTACACACGCAGGGTTTTTTCAGTCTTTCCACCGGACTTTTTGCTAAGCTCCTCCCACTTTTTCCACGAGACTTAAAGGTCCTCTCCAGGCTCCGCGAAAAAAATGAGTTTATAACATAATATTATAGAACTAAGGTCTACGATCATTATGTTAGAATTAGGTTAAATAACAGTGGGTTAACAACGTTAAGACATAGAGTTTATTTAAAGAGTAAATATGTTATACAATTAGAAGTCTATGGAGATATGAGTGGAACTCATCTCTCACGAGTAATGTTCAAGACAGACTGCCTTCAGAAACTACAAGACAGGGTATTTAACCCTCGACGGAAGTGTGATCGACTTTAGACCTTATGTCCGTTTCTCATTAAAAGTAATACATGGTTATTGAAACAATAGGTAATTTAATATAGCTGAGCTAGTCTAACAGGAAGTTAACATTAAATATATAACGAGTGTGTAATACATTTAACTAAAATTTCAACACTCCTCCTCACACGACATTATATATTTTTCATACCTATTAATTTAACAAATTTGGTAAATCTATCAATAGGCAACGGTTTAGTGAATATGTCAGCAAGCATAGTTTCACTTACAAAAAAGAAATATTTTTCAAGCCGTTCTTAGTGTTTAATATGTCAGACGATCCATTAAAAAAAAAACAATGAACAACAATTTACATAGGAAATGAATTATTCTAAATTTAAAGACATAAATCCCATTTTAATCAATCCTAAAATTCAAAACATTAAAACTCAAATTGAAAAATTCTGAAATTCAAATTGAACAATCATAAACATCAAACCTATAACTGCAAGAATTTTAAACATTTATTAATGGTTTAATTCTATTTCAAATAATTCCTTTCTTCCCCTCTTTTTATTTCTGAATGTCGATATTAAATAGAGTCTTCAGAAATCCAAAAAGAAAATATACTATGTATATAAAATATTTCAAACTTACATATAACATAAAAAATAGTATGAATACACATCAAAACTGAACTTAACATATTGTGACATTCTTGCTTTAAACAATCAATAATTTTATTTCAATTTAACTTGTAAAAATTAGCATTGATTAACAATCATGCAATTAAAATTAACATCCTTCCGTTAAAAAATAGAATTTCTATTTTTTAATTATTTTATTGAATAAAATTTACTATTAAATTCTTTCTTCAGAAAAATTTAAAGTTCGTTTAATATTTTACTGCAAATTAGTTATAAATATAACCATTTCATTTATGTATATTAATTTAAAAATATTTCATTCCTGCAAATTCCTAATTTATTTTGACTCTAAAATTTTCTAATCATCAAAATCTAATTAGTATTTCAAAATGAAAAAATATTTATTTCTAAATATTCACAAATATTCACAGTATGAATATTAATTCATCTGTATTCAATTCATATGCTCACCTAATAGACCGCGTACTTCTATTAAGTAAACATGCTGAGTCATCAATTAAAATAATAATTAAATGCTGTGTCGGTAGTTTTTGTTACGATTCAAAGATTAATCTGCTGATCATTAAAAAGCAATAAAAATTCTATCTAACTACTATCCAAAAGACTAATTTCAATTAATTTGAGAATTCACTTCACAAATGCTGAAGCAAGTTGTACACCGGTGCAAGAACCGTAGAGGCGAAAGTTAACTAAACCTACCACTAGACTAACATCAGGTTATTCATTTACTGTGAATAGAACTACAATATGGCGTAAGTTAAATGTCAGTTAAACTAAGTCATTTTAGCAACTTAACACTACCACTTTCTTGTGTAGCTATTTACAAACAAACAAGTCTTTACTTATTTTACTTCTTGTAGTTGTAGTTCCCATAGCCACCACCCTGCGTGGAGTTGCACCAGCTTTGCTGGGGCGTTTGTCCGGTTTGTTGTCCATAGCCACTCCAAGTACCGGCAGCTTGTCCAGTGGTTGCGGCACTCCAACCGCCCGGTGCCTGTTGTCCCCAGTTGCCGTAAGAGGTTTGGGTTGGCGGTGTCTGTTGCTGCTGTGCATAGTAATTCTGCTGCTGTCCATAGTACCCCCCACTGTTCCAAGTGCCGTATCCTCCTCCTTGCTGGGTGTATCCAGATTGGGGTAGCTCTGGGATGAGTAGCTGTTACCCCCATAGCCCCCTGAACCGTAACCACTGCTGCTGGAGTTATCGCCCTGTTGATGTCTGTTTCCGTCTAGGGGAACAATCCCCGGTAACTTATTTGAAGACATGTTTTCAAAGTATTTATTATCTTTCAATACTTAACAAACATAAACAAACAAACCAGTTAAATTGATTTACTGTTTGACTGAATTGATGTTTTAAAATTATTCTAATTCATAAGAATAACTTCACTGAATATAATTACTAATATTCAATTGGAACAGCAACACAAGTATTAGTTCGCAAGAACCTTTTGTTGAAAGTATTTACTATCATTCAATACTTAACAAACATAAACAACCAATGCAGTTAAATTGATTTACTGTTTAACTGAATTGATGTTTTAAAATTATTCTAATTCATAAGAATAACTTCACTGAATATAATTACTAATATTCAAGTGGAACAGCAACACAAGTATTAGTTCGCAAGAACCTTTTGTTGAAAGTATTTACTATCATTCAATACTTAACAAACATAAACAACCAATGCAGTTAAATTGATTTACTGTTTAACTGAATTGATGTTTTAAAATTATTCTAATTCATAAGAATAACTTCACTGAATATAATTACTAATATTCAAGTGGAACAGCAACACAAGTATTAGTTCGCAAGAACCTTTTGTTGAAAGTATTTACTATCATTCAATACTTAACAAACATAAACAACCAATGCAGTTAAATTGATTTACTGTTTAACTGAATTGATGTTTTAAAATTATTCTAATTCATAAGAATAACTTCACTGAATATAATTACTAATATTCAATTGGAACAGCAACACAAGTATTAGTTCGCAAGAACCTTTTTGTTGAAAGTATTTACTATCATTCAATACTTAACAAACATAAACAACCAATGCAGTTAAATTGATTTACTGTTTAACTGAATTGATGTTTTAACATTATTCTAATTCATAAGAATAATTTCACTGAATATAATTATTAATATTTAATTGGAACAGTAACACAAGTCTTAGTTCGCAAGAACCTTTTGTTGAAAGACTGTTTACCAAAGGATAAGGTCACAGATTTAAAGGTAATTTGTGACCTCTCTTGACACCTCTTCCGCACAAATACTAAATAATTATATTATAACACAAGTGCATTTTTCGCTAGAGCAATCATTATAATTGACCTCATTAGCGCGTGAATACGATATGCTTACGCAAGCGTTTTGAGTGATATGTTTCATATAGGTTAACACTTTTTTCACAGCACTTCGTTTTTATTACTGTTATAAACTTCTAATTTGTTTAAACATAATTTGATTTATAAACTCTTATCGTTCACTGGGCCCATAACCTGTTAGAATTAGGTTAAATAACAGTGGGTTAACAACGTTAAGACATAGAGTTTATATAAAGAGTAAATATGTTATACAATTAGAAGTCTATGGAGAGATGAGTGGAACTCATCTCTCACTGAGTAATGTTCAAGACAGACTGCCTTCAGAAACTACAAGACAGGGTATTTAACCCTCGACGGAAGTGTGATCGACTTTAGACCTTATGTCCGTTTCTCATTAAAAGTAATACATGGTTATTGAAACAATAGGTAATTTAATATAGCTGAGCTAGTCTAACAGGAAGTTAACATTAAATATATAACGAGTGTGTAATACATTTAACTAAAATTTCAACACATTATTCTGCAAACCGCATACAATTCGGTTCAGTATACATTTTATTATTTGCTTTTAAAGTTTTTTAGTACTCTGTGAGCAAAAATCGAGCGAATCTCCAACCTGACGCTGAGAAAGAAGATTGTACACTCTTTGTTTTGATTTCAAATTTAGATTTTTAAACAAACAATGCGTTTTTGGCCTTCTTTTAAGATATTATTTGTTTCTAAAAGTATGTAAACGTTTCTATAATAAGTTTATCAAAATTTAAACCTTTAGACGAATAATAAATAGATTTATTAAACCAAATACCTAGTTGACAATCAAAACAAATGGTGTACATTCTTCTTCTTCAGACTGAAAATTAGAAAGTCGGAAGTAAAGTAGGTTTTGTAGAGTTTGGATTAAAAAAATCTTTGAACGCATATAAAATTAAAAATATGCTATCAAATTTTATGGGGTTTGCAGTAAAATGATGAGAAACATTAGCCTCGTTAATTTCAACAATAAAAAAATTTGCTTGGAGAGGACCTTTAAATTTTACACCAAAAGTCCAAGACTTTTCAACAACCTACATGTTCTATTATTTTCCCCCAATCGAGAGGTGCAATTTTGTATATCTTCGTATAGCTACTGTCAACTCATAAAATATGTTGTAGGTACATATAATAACTGGATTGGTGTTCATTTTTAGACAAACTTTGCTCCATTCATTTCTTTACCTTTGAGGTAAAGAATTCTCATATTTTCCTTTTTATAAAAGACTGCCAGTAAAATTTATAATACCTAGTAATGTTTCTTTAAACTTTTATTTAGTATAGTATATTTTAGTAAAATAAATATTACTTTCTTTATTTTATTTATTTCAACATATTACCTATTAGCTAATACCTTTAATTATTTTATTTATTATAACGCAATACATATTGTACCTAGTACCTATACGTATTGATACTTTTTCCTAAACTTTATATAATAGCTGAATTACATTTGTTGAGTGGATAGATTAACCATTAAATCAAATGAAGCGAAAATAATCTCGGTTAGTTTATTACTAAATATTGTAATAAACTTCATAATAATTATCAAACTAAGTTAATTTGTAACTAAACAATCTTAGTAATCTAGGTAGGTAGTTCTCTAGTAATTAATTAATCTAGGTAATAGTAACTAACCTATATATGTAGTTAGTAAATAACTAACCCAGGTAATTAGTAAATTTAACTATCCTAGGTAATTAACAGTTACTAACTACCTAGGTTAGTTACCTAGTTTAAAAAAATAGAGGAGGGCTTATGTCGCCGATATTCATGAGTAGTTAATTGCACGACATGTTAATCTACGAGATTAAAAAGTCAATCCATGTGTGGACGCTATTGACTTTTGAATCAAAAGTCTGGTGGAAAAGCGGAGAAAAAAGTCTGGTGGAAAGACTTAAAAAACCCTACGTGTGTACGGCCCTTCAGAGTTATCCATGGGTATGACCATGATATAATAACTTTTAACAGGTATGCTCGCGCGCAGGTTCTCCCCAAACCCCCACAACCGTGCAGGAGTATTTTGTGACGTCATAGAAGTGAGGCTTTACCATGCTATTTTGTTTATATTTAATGTTAGGTAAATACAGCTTAGTACTACATACCATTTTCATGACATTCTTATAAAGAATTTTACGAGAATTACGAATATGTCATCTTATTTTGTCTAAAATACTTATTTACCTACTTACAATTATTTTTATTTCGTATATTTACATGTATTTGGTATGGCAATATAGGGTCAAGCAGGTAAATTGCGGCACACTTACTAACTTCGGCCTCTAACACAAGGAAGTTATAGTACTAAGGAAGCGGTGTAACGGCTAAACCAACAACGTATGAGCGGAACCATCGTGTTAACACCTTGTTGTTAACAATTAGTCAAGTGAGCTTCCTTGTCTCTCTTCGCTTCAGTCAAAACAGCTTCCTTGGCGTCTTGTTGTTGTTCCGCTGTGTCGTGTGGTGACGTCACAGCACACATATGACGTCACCCTAGCAACAGACTGACAGTACAGGGACCATTCGCACACGGCCAGTGACGTTTGAGAAACGAGGGAGTGTGCACGCATCTAGCAAACGCTCTTCCAAACGCTTATTTAAGTCATTAATATTGCATCTGTTGCCTAAATATTCATCAATTAATCTTCTTACATCAGTTAAATGTCCATAGATGAGAAAATTATTGAGCAAAATGATCAGATACCTAAAGTATTTTGAAGAATAATGTGTAAGTTAACATCAGCTGTTGTGCTAACGAGAATCGTTACTCAACTTACTCAGTCAGGTCTGAGAGCGACGCACACACGTGTACTCTCCCTCGTTTCTAAATCTACACTAGAAGCTAACACGATTGTAACGGCTTGGTTAGCCGCCTGCTCTAACAACAGAACATCATAGCTTCGAAACACTCGTTTAAAACTTAAATTGATAAGTTATAGCATGCACTGTACTTTTTTGATAGTTATGCAACATTTATTGTATTTCGATTCAGAATGTTTAGAGACTCTCTGCAGAGGGCCGCAATTTACCTGCGTGACCCTAGCATGGTATGATAACCATGCTATTTCAAGGAAAATGACCACTAAAGTTATATTTATGTGATCTACCTATAAAAATTTATGACCTGTAAAATATATTAATTCACGGTGCTATTAATTCTATTAGAATCAACTTTAATTCATGTCTTATATTTTGTTGAGTCATCCCTGGGCCCTGATAAGTTTTCTTCAAGGAAGTTTTCTATTATGGTATTGCGTTCTTTGTTTGTTAGTTAGTTTGTCACGCACACTGATTGAAATACATTTGAGAGCTGTTATTTCTTCGTTTCATTAATCACCATATGTTCATAATATTATTGTACCAAATTTTGTCTAATTACTTAAAAAATTCCCTGAGAATATTTTTTATATGAAACACTAATTTTGAACCAGAGGAAAAATAATTCAATTTATTAATGTTTATTTAATTTTTATTACTATTTATGTTTATTAAATCTTATTTACCATTTTTATGATTGCTTAATATTACCTAAATAAATAAAAAGAAACGTATGATAATTGATACTTTAAAAATGAATTTGCTATACAAGTGACAAAAATTTAATATATAATACCATCCTCTATGACGTCACGAGGGGGTCTGCGCAGAAGAAACTCAATTTCGTCTCTTTTGCGAGCGTACCTTATAGAGTAGTTATATCATGGGTATGACTAAATCGCGAAATGAAGGTAGATATTTCGCGAAATGAAGGTAGGTATTTCGCGAAATGAACATGAAATGAAGGTGAATCGCGAAATGAAGCTTACAGAATTAATTTGAATGTATTTGAAGAGTGTAAATTATGAATGATAAATAAATGGAGTAACTAAATGTGTTGTTGATACTTACATGAGAATGGGTATTAAGCCCGTATTACACTGTGGCACTCGCTATGGCGGTCGCCACAGTTTTGTTATTTTTCTCTCTAACTCCGCCCCTTTTCTCTCTAATAGCGAAAAATGTCTTGGCGAGCGCCACTAAATTGTGATCGCTCACTGCGCGATAGAACCAACACCGCCACCGTTTTAGAGATGATGAAATTGACAATGAAGCCTGCTAAAGAGATTTGAAGTAGTGGAAAAAGTATTTTGTTTCATTTTAAAAGTTATTTGAGACTTTGTACGGCTACTGCGCGATACAAAAAAAAAAAAAATGAACGCTTCTGTGTAGTGTCCAGTGTTGCCATACAATCAATGGAATTAAACTTCTTAATATATAGGCATGGAATTGCTTCACACAACTATCAAAAAGATAATTAACTGAATATATATTCGTGATGACATTGAATTTTATTGGTACGATTCATTTCATAGTAAATTTTTCAATTTTCCCTAAATTTCAATGCACGATCACCGCCATCTCGACTCGTCTAGTGTAATAGCAATTTTGAGTATGGTGAGCGCCATATCTGTAGAGAGAGACAACACCGCTATGGCGAGTGCTACAGTGTAAAGCCCATATTACACTGTAGCACTCGCCATAGCGGTGTTGTCTCTTTTGACATCATAGTATTAACAGTATTTAAAGACCATCAAAGTGTAACTTATGTGATTATTCATTCTCTTGAAAATCTGAACTCGTACAGGTCACATTGAAGAAAAATCAGTTTATATGACATTATTGTGATGAGGCAGTCTCTCTTTTATATTTTATATAATCTTAATTCCTATGAAGATTCAAAATGGTGAAAGGCTTTTCATATGGAAATATGATGATAATGCATTTTTTAATCCACCTGCTCTCAATAGACATCGAAAAGTTCACATTGGTGAAAACTGAAAAGCCATTCAACTGCAAATATTGTGATGAAGCTTTTTCTATGCCATATCTTTGTTCTAGACATCAATGAGTTCACGTTGATCACAAGATTGCATAATCTATTCAGCCTATCTTCTAGAAGTTGAAGTCTTTCATCTCTTCCAAGAAGCTCATCCATAATAAATGATAATACGTATCAGATGGAAGAAATATTAGCATGGTTATTCATCAAGATTCTAACATGTGATTTTTTGTAGCATTCTGAATTAGCTAAAATATATTAGAAACTCATTGATCTGAAATAAGTCTTAAAGTAATAAAATGTGTCTAGCCTTCTATAGAGTAATATAGAAGTAATAAAAGATTTAATGATGTGTAAGGACAGCTTAGAAATATTTGTAAGAATGTATGAACTATTCTCTATGTGATCTAATAATTAGTTTAGGACTCATGTGGTTTGAGCAACCAAGTTATAGACGGGGTCTTAGTTCATTAGCGGTTTCCGGTTAAGATGCTCAGAGGTATATAAAAACATGGAATTAGGTAACTTGTGTCATTTGAGTTAGAACATCACTCGTAGTCCCACCGTAGTAAGAGTCAGTACTTAGAGTAAGGACTTCAGACCGGCCCATCCGGGTTGGTCTGGCAGGCGCGTATACAAGGGGGGGGCATTTGGGGCAGATGCCCCCCCCTTGAGGTCTGAACTTTTTAAAAATAAATCTACGGATTAATAAAAATATATGGATTAATCCTCCAAATTGAAGAAATGTCAATTATTTGATTATTTTTAATTGCTTTTGACATGCTTGAACACTGTATTCTATCAAAATCGTCATTATTAAATTGCGAAATGGGAGAAATTAAGTTGCTTCAAGTCGTATTGTGTATAAGCCATTTTGTCCATAGAGAGTGGATTTCTATCACCCTATTAATATTAGCATTGTTCTTCAATTTAAAAATGTTTTTGAATTTGAGAAGAAATGCATCGTCCTGTACTCTGTATAGTTTGCCAAAAACACCTTCTTCTTCAACAGTACGCCTAAAATTCATGCTTTCCCAAGATAAATGGAAGGGGGGCTAAATCTTACTACTTGAAAAAGTTCACAAGAGTTCGTGGTCTATTCAAAAAAATGGTTCTATTCACAAGAAAAAGCAGATAAAAATAAAAACAAATAAACATAAACTGCGATTCAGGAGGTGAAGAGTTTCTTTGAAAAAACCACTAGTTTTTCTCTCAGAAAAACTTTTCAGCAGATTTCATCCACACCAAAACCACGTGGTGGAGGATCGTCATACATTCATTTAGTTTCCGTTTTTATCATTGAGCTTCAGTTCGACCATTTACGAAAACCACATAAATAGCGGTTTTGCGAGAGGATTATGCAGCAACCATCCAACATTGCCAATTGAATCGTTTAGACAGACGAGAAGTTAATTTGCCTCCATCAAAAACACATCGAAAAAATACGAACGAAAATCCTCGAAATATCTGGAAAACAAATGATAGGTATGATGCTAAGGTAATGATCTTCGTTGCAATGATTAATGGAATGGTTCCAATTGTGCAAGCATTCTTTAACGAATATGGCAACTTGTTACCAGTTAATGGTTTTCAAAACTCTGATTGCTCCAGCACATTATTTGGCCCAGTCTGCAACTTCTTCACTTTGGTGGATGCAAGACCACATTGCACAAATGCAGCTCTAGAATTTTCAAGGAAGAGTTTCGAGGTCGAGTGATTAGCAGAAGTACGGAAATATATTTCCTGGTCAACACACAGTCCAGATCTCAACTCTTTGGACTTTCGCATATGGGCTGCTGCACATACTCGAGTTTATAAGTTTATATATAAAAAAAAAGATCCCAATGAGTCTCTTATACAATGTGCTCCAATCTCCAGTCAAAAATTTAACAATAAGACTCTCAAGAAAGTATGCAAGAATTTTCTGAACGTGCATCGTTCTGTCTTCACATCGGAGGGGGTCATTTTCAACAACTTTTGTAGGACCTCAGGAGATGTGCCTCATGATATAAGACAATAAATGTTTAATAATAATAAAAATCCTTTCTCTTCCTTCAAAGTGATGCATCTATTATAGTATTTGAGTTATTTTTAAGTGCTTTTAATTCTTAATTAAAAAATTACGTTATCTGATGAAACACAGTGTAGCAGTATGGTTTTGATCATTTTTGCTGCAACCAATGATTGAATATTGAGATTAAGTTAATAACTATCAGTCTATTGGACTTTAAATACAGCATATGGACTATACAAAACATCCACTGACACACTGTGTTCCATCAGAAACGACATTTTTAAATTGCGAATTAGAAACACTTCTAATGCATCAATTGTCATCATAGATACACCACGTTGATGAAAAAGAAAGTATTATTATTAAACATTTATTGTCCTATATATATGGCTATATCATATGAACCACATCTCCTGTGGCCTACAGAAGTTGTTGAAAATGACCTTGGTGAAATCTGCTGAGAAACTGGGGGTTCTGGAGGGTTCTTCATAGAAACTCTTCACGTCTTGAATCACTGTTTCTGTTCTTTTTGGTTTTGTTATAATTTGCTTTTCTGGTGAATAGAACCAGTTTCATTGAATAGACCAATAACTCTTGTGAACTTTTTTAGGTGGTAAGATTTAGCCGCCCTTCCACTTGTCATGGAGTAAAGCATGAATTTTCGACATACTGTTGAAGAAGAAGGTGTTTTGGCAAACTACAGAGTACAGGACGATGCATTTCTTCTCAAATTCAAAAACTTTTTTAAGGTTTAAGAAAAATGCTAATATTAATAGGATAAAATCCATTCATTGTACTTTATGAACAGAATGACATCCTCCCATTTCGCTTTTAAGAAAATGACGCTTCTGACGGAACACAGTGTAAGCATGTTCAAAGCAATTAAAATAATCAAAAAACTGACCAGTCTGAGGAATTGTCCGTAGATTTTTTCAGAAACGTTATTTTTTTGAAAAGTGCCCCCCCCTCGACCGAATCCTAGATACGCCCCTGTGGTCTGGTCTAATCTCATCTCTACCATGTTATACTTCATTTTGTGCTCAAGATTATAAATACATATCCCTTTGTGAAGAAGAACCCCTTCGTAATCATTACCCTATCAAATATATAGGAGGTTGATTGAATAACAGAAAGATAGTAGAGGAAGTTGTGACTGGGAAAGTAAGTCATCTAAAACTGAAACCCCAAGCACAAGTTTTTCATATTTACCACCAAATGAAGTGCATCATTATAAACAGTAACATTAATAAATTCGACGTATCACAATTTTTAATGCAATCTGCAGAGTAATACTACAATTTAGCAGACTTCAGTAGTGTTCAAATATCTGCTTCAGAAGGTCATAAAGCTGATGTTAAAGAATCAGTTAGAAAAGAGAGTGGCTCAATGAAAGAAATCACCTATCATAAAATGGTGACGATTTCATTGTTTCGGAAAATTTACTTCATGAATAGAGATGCCTACCAAATATCAAGGATGGAATAGGAAAAAGAAGAGATATTGGTAGGGTTGTGACAATATTCTCTTCGATATATGATTTATATTCTTCGTGAGTTGATATCCTCTAAATTTATTCTTTTATGCTGTGTATAATGATTTATATTCTTTCAAAATATGCTCTATATTCCTTTTATGCTTTTTATGCTCTATTATGTTTTTTATGCTCAATTCATGAGCAGGTCGTAGAGCAGAGAAGCTTATCTTTTATTTTTTAATGTTCATTGTCTTAATAAAGATAAATGTTTTTTAAAATTATTTAAAGAAGGTTTGCTTCTTCTGGCAGGGGGGGGGGGGGGGGGCTTTAAAAATAAAATTCATGAAAGTTTTGTAATTCGATTGATAATCCTGATAGAGAGAGAGGTTAGCAAGCCCCTTAAATCACATTTGTATGTTAATCTCACGTGTAAGTGCAATGGAAACATTTGAAGGGTTTAAGTTGTATTAACCTGAATCATCATATGGATCCAATGTGTACATCGTCTGACCAATTTTTGCCACAATAATTGTGGGTAAATATCAAAAGTTATATAATTTTTGCCACAATAATTGTGGTTAAATATCAAAAGTTATGCTTTACATTAAACTAAGAAAAATTTAACAGTTGTCGGCATAAACTTGAATACATTTTGTAATATCACTAATGAAATTTTCCATATCGAACACTGAACAGGTTACGATAAATTCACATTAATTTTAATTCTGCTTGTATGTTTCAATAATTTGGCAATCCTTGATTGGCAATGGTCTTTCTTAACCCCTTCATTCTAATTTTCTATTGCTTTCTGTAGATATGTATTTGTTGGGTACAGTAGAACTACTCTAACGTGAACTCTTGTCTAATGAATTAGTTGAGATGTAGCCTGAATACTGAACAAATTCTCTTAAGATGTGAAGAATTGCAAACGTTTAATAGAAAACTAAAGGCAATTTTATAACAGACTAAAGAAAATTTGTTCCCTATTTAGGCTACATCCTAACTCATTCACTACATATGAGTTCACCATAAAAGAATTCTACTGTAGGGGAGAACCGGGAGCATTCGGACAGATTTTGTAAAAAACTGAATAATTCATAAACTTATTTGAATTTTACTTTTTAAAGATTTAAAGATAAATCTTTTCACTTCAATTTGTATGAAGACTCTTTTACAACCTTCATTTGAAAGTTATAAGACAAAATGTAAGAGGTTCAAGTGTTCGAATATTCCTTCCTAGAGGGAGACTTCGGACAAGCTGTGAGGATGATTCGGACACCATAAAAATTGTTAAAACATTAGAAATTCGGGCAATTAAACGATATTATTGAATTCGGATCTACTAATTTAATTGAAATAAACCATAAAATGAGTAATTGTCCTTATATTTAATATGGAAATATCAAGAACTAATGGTATAACTATTTCCTTTTTCTTTTAATTACGCCAAAGATAGTAAATTACATCTTAAATATTTCATTGAACGTTTAAAGTATTACTCCATAAGTGTAGATCTTGCTACACCTCCAATTTCAAACTTTTTTGGAATTCCTAATATGTTTCTCGAAAACCTTCTTTATTACGGCCTCAGTCAGTCATCCTTTTATAAAAAAAGATATGATTACGATCGTCAATATTTGAAATAATGACACTAATATTAAAATTTGAAACTAATTATATAAACGAATGCTATATCAATTCAAATAATTAACAACAAGTTCTGAATGGCCTTTTTAATAAGAATTACTTCATTAAATCGTAATGGTGGACTGAATCGGATACAGAGGGAAGGTTTGGACACCGTCCGAACCAATCTCAACAAAAGTGTCCGATTCATCCCAAATGACACTTCAAAATTAAAAACATCACCATTTTTCTTATTTCATTTGTATTATTTTTTTTAACACACCAAACATAACATAAAATATTAATATAATTCATACCTTTGAGATTATGAATTAGTTTCCTTATCATATAGTCCACACACGATCTAGTTGAATCATGAAAGTTTCCATCAATATTGAAGAAAACAGTAAATTACATCTCTAGGGGCGAAATACTACATCTCCGCAGTGGATCTTTCAAATAGCTGACGGTTAACACGTTGCACACATTCAGTTGCAATAAGCGATAATTCCAACAATTGTAAACATTTTAAACGAGTTGTCCGAACCATCCCTATGTCCAAATGCTCCCGGTTCTCCCATATACACATATATCACTTTTTGCTTATATGCCCTTTCTCTGAGCAGAAATGTATATCAGTTTCATATAACTAGTGTGTATTCATGGAAAATATTTTATTTTCCATATTAGGAAAATGCTTTATTTTAAATATGTTCCAGATTATATTTTGATGGTATCCCTAGATATTATAAATGAGGCTTACGAGCCTACCTATCACGAGAATCTAAGACCTCGTAGTTAAAGAGCATAACCCTAGCGCTATCCTCTAAAACTACTAATAGCGATAAAAATAGGATATAACTGATGAAAATACGGTCAAATCTACAACAGTTGAAGATCCTAGAAAATAGTTTTGTGAGTGTCACATTTAAAGGTCCTCTCCAGGCTCCGGGAAAAAATGAGTTTATTACATAAAGTTATAGAACTAAGGTCTACGATCATTATTCCGCAAACCGCATACAATTTGGTTCAGTATATATTTAATTATTTGCTTTTAAAGTTTTTTTATACTCTGTGAGCAACAATCGAGCGAATCTCCAACCTGACGCTGAGAAAGAAGATTGTACACTCTTTGTTTTAATTTCAAATTTAGATTTTTAAGCAAAAAATGCATTTTTGGCCTTCTTTTAAGATATTAATTGTTTCTAAAAGTATATAAACGTTACTTTAATAAGTTTATCCAAATTAAACCTTTAAACGAATAATAAATAGATTTATTAAACCAAATGCCTAGTTGACAATCAAAACAAATGGTGTACATTCTTTTTCTTCAGACTTAAAATTAGAAAGTCGGAGGTAAAGTAGGTTTTGTAAAGTTTGGATTATAAAAATCTTTGAAAGCATATAAAATTAAAAATATGCTATCAAATTTTAGGGGGTTTGCAGTAAAATGATAAGAAACATTAGTCTCGTTGAATCAAGCGATAAAAAAATTTGCTTGGAGGGGACCTTTAATTCAAATCGGCAAATACATGGTAACATACGAAATAAAAAAAAATTGCATTAATCGAATCGAAAAATATCTACAATATGTAAAATTGGTCTAAAAAAATGACTGCGTTAACCGTCTTTCGAAAATCGAATTATTTTTCAAGATATGACGAAAATTAGAAAAAGAAAATTGAAATTCAACGCTGGTTATCATTTTTCCTCACGAAAATAAATGACATATTTTGCACGATTGAAAATATGATAATTAATTTTAATATTGATATTGACGGATTGGAATATGAATAAATATTCGAAATAAATTATATTTGGAATATTTATAAACAATTGGTAACGAATTTTAGTTATTTTACATAATTATTTTAATTTATTTAATAAATTGAATATCAGCTGCTACCTAGGTATATATGTGAATTTTATTTCTTCTATTTCAAGCATCGAACTGATTGATGTAGCAAATTGTTTTTATTTTTCATAATGTGATTATTTGAATAATATTTGTAATATGTAGTTCTTTACACAGCTATCTTATATAATAATGTATGATCTATATACGACAGTATTCTACACAAATTGATGACGTCACGGGGCGGAAAATTACTCTTTACTGGTACCTAATTCTTATGGAATGTAATGGAAAACGGGATATGTAATGTGTATGAACAAACACGATAAGTAATGTGCCTAAATATTAGAATAGAAAAAATATATAGTAATATATGCACGTCACCGTGCAATTTGCACGGGTACCCACTAGTAATAATTATATTTAACCACACTGAGAAAAATAAACAACTCCAACTGATACACCCAGGTGTTTCGTGTTCACCCTATGGCTTTGTCTCTAAAGCGAGACACTTCAGTGCATCAAACTATAGTTTGGATGCACTAAAGTGCATCAGTTCGATGCACTTTAGTGTCTGAAATTTTCCTTTGCTATAATGATGAGAATAATTTTCTCATCATTTTAACAAACTTATAG